>JAJMYO010000067.1:0-154144 GCA_023087385.1 Diplodia sapinea | reverse complement strand
CCCCCCCCCCCCCCCCCCCCCCCCCCCCCCCCCCCCCCCCCCCCCCCCCCCCCCCCCCCCCCCCCCCCCAGCAGCAACCAATTGTCTGTTAGCACTACACATCCTTATTACACCGCATCTTCCAGAGATTCTTGCAAAATGAACGGCCTCTATTGTCAAAAAAATTGCTTTACAGACCAGCCACAAATAACACGCGTCACAACATGACCCATTACGACCTCGCCACCATCCCCTCCCACCGCACCACCTCCGCACCCCCTACAACTGATACCTAAAATCCGGATGCGCCTCCCCGGCGTCCTCATACGCCTTCTCATCCAGCACCTCGGGCAGCGCTCTCCTCTCCCTCTCCCTCCGCCGATTCTCCAGCCTCAACCCGACATACAACGCCGTCTGGCTCACCAAGCTCAACGCCACAAACCCCATATTCGTGCTGAACCCGGTGCGATACACTGGCGCCTCGCGCGTAATAAACACATTGCTCGCGACAAACGCGCCGCAATTGCCCAACGCGATGACGCACGCGAAACCCACCGTCCGCTTGTACCCCTTGCCGAGGTTGATGGCGCACCACACCACCGTGATCGGCATCGTCAGGTACGGCCCCGCGGTCACGAAGAACATGCCCATGTACCGGATGTTGGGCGCGCGCGGCTGCGCCAGCTCGACGGCCAGCCCCGCCGCGCAGATGACCGACCCCAGCATCCCGAAGACGTAGCGCTGCCGCACCCGCTCCGAGATGTAGGCGCAGGTGAGCGAGAAGACGAAGGACGCCGCGTAGATGGGGATGCTGTGGATCTGCGCTTGCGTCGCCGTGTAGCCCAGACCCCGCAGGATGGATGGCTGGAAGGCGACGACGGACGCGGCGTTTTCTTCGGCGCCGAGGTAGGACAGGACGCTGCGGAGGAGAAAGAGGAGGAGAGACGTTAGCTGGAGTAGGGGGGAGTGGTGGACGAGTGGGATGGGGAGAGGTGGGAAGGATGGATGGGTGGCGGGTGGAGGGACAACAACGCACCAGAGCCAGATTTTCCAGTCCAGCATGTATTTGACGAAGCGCTTCGGGCCCAGCTTGTCGTGGCGGAGGACGCCGCCGTCTTCGACGATGCGGGTCAGCAGCACGGCCTTCTCTTCCGCCGTGAACATGGTGTTTTTCTCGGGGAAGGGGACGATCCAGAAGATGGAGCAGAAGCTGAAGACGACGGTGATGAGGCCCTCGATGATGAAGATCCTGGGGGAGGGGCAATCAGTATACCGTCATTTGGGAAGTGTTTTCTTGGCAGTATTGACTCACCAGCGCCATCCCTCGTAGTTGCCCACGCCGTCCATCTTCGAGATCAGGGTTGCGAGCAGCTACACACGTCGCGTCAGTGGCTGGGGGAGGGCACAGGTGGAGGGGACATACGCCATTGAAGGCACCAGCCGCAATGGCGGCGCTGAAGAACCACGTGTACCGCTTGAGGAACTCGTCTTTCTTGTAATAACTGCCGATGAGGTAGGCGCAGCCGGGGACGAAGCCGGCCTCCATGATGCCCTCGAGGAAGCGGCACGCAATCAGGCCTCCGGCAGATCTTGTGACGCCCTGGCCGATAACGGTGATACCTGCAGCAAGCAAGATGCGAAACACGGCTAAGTACGACACTCGGACGATCAAACACAGGGCGAAAAGCAAAGCTTACCCCAGCACAGCATCATAAGGCTCAATGTCTTGGGACCGAACTTCTTGAAAACCAGGTTCGCGGGCACGCCGAAGACGACGTAGGCGAGGGTGAAGATCCAGACGGCGATGTTGTACTGGTTGCCGTGCAGGTTGAGGTCTTCCTCCATGCCCTGGATCTTCGCGTTGGCGACGTTGGACCTGCAGGGGTTCATTAATTACTGGTGTTGTTGCACGAGATAGACGAGAGCTGAGATGGGTTGTTCTTACCGGTCGATGAACGAGATCAGGAACAGGATACACAGCAGCGGCACGACCTGGAAGTCCAGCTTACGCAGGATGCGGCGCTCAATCTTGGGGTCGAAGGGCTCGCCAGGTAGGCGCTCCGAGTCGCGCGGCGTGGACGCGCCCGACGACGCCGTGACTACTTCGGGAGCCTTGATGCTCATGGTCGCTGCTCGCACTGTCTGTCGCTTACGATGCTGTGATCACAGGGGAGAGGTAGAGGGAGAGTGAGCAGAAGGGAAAGTTTGGGAGGGGAAAGCATCTGGCCGGGGGAAGGGCATGGGCCAGCAGAAGTAACCTGTAGGCGGGCGGGAAATCCCTGGGCATTGCTGCACGCTTGTTCTGTACCAGGCGATCCGCGGTGTCGCGGGGCGGGGCGGCGTCAGCGCCAAAACGAGGAGGAGAGGCAAGGGGCGTCACCGGTGCAGGGTTGGTTTAGAGATAGATGAGTCGGTGGTCCTATCATCACCAAGTGAGCTGATTGCATTGCGCCAGAGGGTGGAGAGGCCAAAATACCAAGGGATCACGACGGATATTCCGAGCTGCATATACCTTGTCCTGGCAGCCAATTGTGGGGTGCGGAGGTGGCGGTCCGCCGGAGAAATTGTACTTACTGGCCAGCCTCTACCGTCAGCCTGGCAGCGATCTGCCACTCACCTTCTGTATCGTCCGGGGGCAGCAGCACATGGCTAATCGACGAAACAGCAGCGGGGAGGCTGACCATGATATCGCACGCCGCGTGTCTGGAGGCTTGCCGTCGCCGTCGGAAATCTCGTCGTGTCTCACGCGAGAAATGTGCGCTGGTGCTGGGCAACATGGAAAGCCGCGAGTGAAATGAAAAGACCGGGGTGGTAGTTGTGCGGCACAGCAGGCCCTGGACTCGGCAAACAAGCACCGCGACAAGACTGCCACTCAGCGTCAAGCACTCCCACGGAACTCGTCGCACCTTACAAAGCGGGCCTAGGCGCCGTGATAGTAGGAATGTGTGCGAGGCACGGTTCCTTCCGCCGCGCAGACGCGCCTTATTTTTCCGAGCAGGCATGCCCAGGAATTCTACCACCACGGCGGGCGGATCCCCACGGCGTAAGCTGCCGTAATCTCCTCCCACACCTCCCCGCGTGGTCGGGAGCTTCGATGCCTGCCATCGGCGTGTGCGGCACTTACGAAAAAACCAATTTATCACCATCCGTCGGGGCCGATCTGCAGTGAAACAGAACCGTCCGAAAAGGGTAATGTCCAGTTGCACGGCAGAAGCGCTCGCGTGGCCCCCTTCGCCATCTTAATACTGCAAAGAGCGCGGCGCACCCGCGCGTCGAAATCTCGCCATGATTCCGATCAGGCCGTTGCTGACTCTCCCACCTTGATCCCACTTCCCGCTCGACAACCACTCCCGCCCACCATGGAGTCCTGGGACGGGCAGGGCAGCGCCATCACCGGCGTGTCCATCTCGCTCGGCACGCTTGCGACCTGCATCGTATGCACACGCATGTGGGTTGTGTACAAGCGCAGAGGCTGGCTCGGCCTGGAGGACGCGATGGTGGCGCTATCCAACGTGCGTGGTTTTTCTCGTGTGCGACTGAACAGAATTCTGACAGTGTCGACTAGTGCTGCCTGATAGTCATCACCGTAATCGGGTGCGAAGGTCAGTGGCAGCAACAGAGCCGCTCCGACAGCGACAAGAGAAAAACAAAACACTGACATCACACCAGCCGTCAGATACGGCTTCGGCCTACGGAAAGAGGACATAGCAGCAGCAGGAGGCAACCTGCACCTCGCACTGAAGGTACGCTTTCCACACCACGACCTCACGCGCACCACCGGCCCCTGACATGTCGCCCTCAGTACTTCTTCCTCTTCCAAATCTTCTACAAATGCGTCATCCTCTTCAACAAGCTCGCCTTCCTCCTCCTCTACCTGCGCGTCTTCCAAATCCACTCCTTCCGGCTCATCTGCCTGTGGTCCATCGCCTTCGTCGTCTTCGGCTCCTTCAGCTTCATCGTGGCGACGCTGCTCGAATGCCTGCCCATCGCGTGTAACTGGAACAAGACGGTCGCCGGGGGGTGCCAGTGCATCAACAACTCGGCGTTCCGGTGGTCGTGGGCGGCCTTCAACACGCTCACGGACGTCTGGGTCGCGCTGCTGCCGATCCCCTTCATCCAGCGGCTGCAGATGTCGCGCGCCAAGAAGCTCGGGCTGTGCCTGCTCTTCGCCCTCGGCCTCTTCGTGTGCGTCTGCAGCGCCATCCGCATGAAGGCCCTCGTCGCCAGCACCCGCACGGTCAAAGACACGACGTGGGACTCGGCCCCCGCCTTCCTGTGGTCCGGCATCGAGGCCGCCGTCGGCCTGATCTGCACGTGCCTGCCGTCCCTGCGCTGGCTGCTGAAGCACGTCATCCCCATGCTGGCGTCGAGCGCGGGCGGCGGGCACTCGTCGGACAAGAACCGGTACTACCAGACGGGCAGCGGTAGTGGCGGCGGCGGCGGTGGGGGCGGTGTTGCCGGCGCGAGGACGTCGCGGCTGGGCCACCTCTCCTTCTGTCACGGGGGCGGCGCGGCGAAGAGTGGTGTGGGGGCGGGCGTGCATGAGCTGCCGGGGCTGGTGCCGGCGAGGGGCCGCAGCAAGGTCGATGCGACGGCGACGACGGCGGCGGCGAAAAACAGGTACGGCGAGAGCTCGAGCGAGGAGCGCATCATTGGGCCGGTGGTGGGCAGGGGCGAGATCCAGGTGCAGACGTGCGTGTCGGTGCAGAGTTCGGCGACCAGCGCCGTGGGGGCAGATTGAATCGTCTAGCGTATATTTCGTTTTCTGTTACAGGTTTATTGGTCGGGCTGGGGTCGCCAATGGGTGTAATGCTGGCTGGGTACGTGTGTGTGTAGAAGTCGAGTGAGCGGATGATGTGCTCAGCCTTACCCGGCGACGGCGCAATGACGGTTAGCCCGATGGGGCTACCGTCCGCGATGGCTAAATTGACATAAGATGCTCCAGCCGGAACGGCATGTATCTTCGCAGGTAATGAAACATGGCAAAGTACCTTCCGTTACCTGTTGCTACTCCGTGCCGCTTCGGCTACCCGTGACGATAGCACTACTTCCCGGGAGATTTCTAAGCGGGACTGTATCCCGAGAGAGCTGGAGATGCCATTGGACAGCTCTCGACTCCGTGCCGTGCTGTGCCGCTCCGCCCTTGCGCCGCACTGCGACCCGACGAGCCGTCTACTCCCCGCCCCACCTTGCGTCCCGTCCTGCCCCACCCGACCCCGAAGCTTGCCTTAGCGGGCCGGGATGCTGAGGGAATAACGGCGAACAGGGAATATCACGTAACTGCATATTGCCATGCAGCACCTCGGGCTTTCCGCTCCGTCCCTCGTCGCCATCCACCTCGCCGCAACCTAACCTCCGCCGTCCATCAAGTACTACCTACTTGGCCTGGGTATCAACACGGTATAGTCAACCAAATTAACCAGCGGACATGGCAGTCTACACCGTAGCCGATCTCTTCCTGGAAAGCCTGGCGCTGGTAGGAAACCCCCAATCTCAAGACCGATAAGATCGTCCACTCGCTTACACTCCCCGCCAGTCTGGTGTTGACTACCTGTTTGCCGTGCTCGGCTCCGACCATCCCAGCATCATCGAGGCCTACCGCCGCCGACAGGAAGAGGGCAGGTCCTGGCCGAAGCTTTTGATCTTTCTACACGAGGCAAGTCCGTTTTATCCTTCCGCCGCGGACCTCGCGCCTCCGCTTGCAACCTTGCCTTTCTCATTTCACTGCGCTGTCTCCCTCTATCTCTTTCCTCTTTTGATCTACTACACTTTGACATTGCGCGGCCCATTCTACCCCCACCCGATCCCCTTCCTTGGTAGTCGGTACTTCCGGCTGACGCAACACGCAGTTCGTCGCTCTATCCGCCGCCGACGGCTTCGCCCGCCTGACGAAGCGGCCCCAATGCGTCATCGTCCACGTCGACGTCGGCACCGCCGCCCTCGGCCAAGGCCTGCACAACGCTTCCTCGGGCAGAGCGCCCGTCCTCATCTTCGCCGGCCAGGCGCCCCTGACGCTCAACGGCGAACTGCCCGGCTCGCGGACCGAGCACGTGCAATGGTGTGTAAAGATTTCCAGTCACTTCAACGTCAGCGGCAAGACATCGTCACCATCGGCCCCCGCCCTCTACCCACTCATCCTCTCTCGTCGCTTTTTCGTCCGGCAAGTTTGAAAGAACTCAGCTTTACTAATTGACGTGGGGACATTTTTTGCAGGTACCAAGACATTCCCAGCCAACACGCCCTCGTCGCGCCCTACGCGCGGCACACAGCAGAGCTCAAGCACGCCGCGCACGTGCTGCCCGCCGTCCGCCGCGCGCTCTCGCTCGCCGTCGCCGGCAGCCCGGGCCCCGTCTACTTGACGGCAACGCGCGAGGTCCTCGCCACGCGCATCGCCGACGCCGCCTTCGTGCCGGCCTCACTCACAACCACCACCACCACCACCACCACCCTTCCCCCTCCTGCTCCTCCGACCTCCCACCTCGCCGCCCTCCCGCCCCACGCGGTATCCGCCCTCGCCACCGCCCTCCTCACCGCCGACCGCCCGCTCGTCGTCACCGGCTACCTGGGCCGCTCGACGGCCGCCGTGCGCGCCCTCGTCGCGCTCGCCGACGCCGTGCCCGGCCTGCGCGTCTTCGACGCCGAGTGGCGCGAGATGTCGTTCCCGGCGACGCACCGGGCGGCCGTGCACCGGTCGACAGGCGCGGCGGCGGCGATCAGGGACGAGGCCGACGTCGTGGTGTTGCTGGATGTGGATGTGCCGTGGATACCGGCGCGGGGCGTGCGGCCACGGCGGGAAGGCGTGAGGGTGTGGCATGTGGATTGCGATGCGGGGAAGGCGGGGATGGTGGCGGGGTTGGATGTCGGGGTGGAGGAGGGCCGGACGTGGACGGCGGATGTTGGCGAGGCGCTGGCGCAGGTCGTGGCGTGGATCCGGGAGAGCGCGGCGGGCAGGGCGCTGGTGGGCGAGCGGCTGGCGGTGTTTGAGACGCGCTGGGAGGAGTTGGGGCGGGCGCAGGTGGAGGCGGCGGCGTTGTTGAGGGAGAAGGCGGCGCCGAGGGAGGACGGGAGGGTCTCGGCGGCGGGGCTGTTTCGGGCGCTGAGGGAGGGCTTGCCGAGGGAGACGGTGTGGGTGAGTGATGTGGTGACGAATCAGGTGGTTTTGAGCGAGCAGTTGGGGTTGGATGTGCCCGGGTCGAATTTCACCAAGGGCGGGAGCGGGTTGGGGTGGAGTGGGGGCGCGGCGGTGGGGATTAAGATGGCGACCGAGTTGTTTGATACGGAGAAGGAAAGGCCGTGTGTGAATCGCCGGGAGGGCGGGAGGGATGGGAAGGGGCGGTTTGTTTGCAGTATTACGGGGGATGGCGCGTTCGTCTTTGGCGCGCCGTCGGCTGTGTATTGGGCGCAGTATCAGCACCAGACGCCGTTCTTGACCGTCATTGTCAATAATGGTGGGTGGAAGGCGACGAGATCGTGCATCAATGATGTGCATCCGGATGGTCTGGCGGCGAAGACGTCAGATCGGGATTTGGGGATCGATTTGCGGGGGAATGGGCCTGACTACTTAGGTATTGCAAAGGCCGCGGCGGGAGGGAATCTCATTACGGAGAGGGTTGACAAGGCTGAGGACCTGAAAGGTGTCATTGCAAAGTTGGCTAAAGTTGTGGACGAGGAAAGAGTGGGCGCTGTCTTGGAGGCCGTAGTCGTTTGAAAGTGCCCGTGGCGGCTCGGAAACAGTGGCCAATTACGTTGACAGATGGACGGTTGCCCGAGTAGTCATCATCGAGCGTCGAATGGAAGCTTCTCAGTTTCAATCGCATTACCGCATGTATACGTGCTCATTTACTGAAGCGGGCTTCGAGACATGATTTCTCTATTAATATCGTGCGCAGTACCATACAGCTTGAATTCAGGCTGCAGGCCTCCTCAACGTACGTAAAAAGCAAGAGGTTGACGCACTTGATGGAAAAACAATCTGTGGCGATATCCACTCAACCTTGCCAGGGTCCTGCCGGTCTTGGGCAAGGGTCGATCCGAGCACCAACGGGGTCGCAATTTCCGCTGTCTCCGTGAAACCAACACCAGTCTGGCTCTTTCAGTCAATTCCCAGCCGAGCTCATGCCATCTATCGTACGTACCTTGGGAACATTTGCAGTAGTTACCAATGAAATGGCGCGGGTCTGCACTGTTGGCCGGTCTATCAGCTCTTTTGACTTTGATCGAAGCATGGGGACTCTTACTTGTTATAGCATGGCTGTACTTGAGCAGCCGCAATCCTTGAAGAGCCACACAAGGCGATCAGGAAGATGGTAAGCCGCATATTTCGATGTTTTGTTGGGGACTTGAATGATGTTGGCCGAGTCCAGGATATGCTGCTGGGTGAACAGCCGCTTCATTAATACTTGTTGGTGGCTTTGGGTCCAGTGCCCCTCGGAGTGTTGCAATTTTACAAAGAACAACCCGTCACATCGGGAGGTTGCGGTGGCGCTTTTGTACTGTTCACATACTTCGGCTTTCCTCACTTGGTATCCACGAAGTGACCGTCCAGAATCGAAGTGGCTTGGTCGATCCAGATCAAGGCATTGCGGACAAATCCCTAGAGGCTGGGCTGACGTACGGGGTCAATCACTTGGCCAGGAATTCTTCGTATACCGTACCATTTGTACCGGATACCAGGCATCGCCAAGAGCCGTGCCACCTCTCAACCAAGTCGGCATGGGAAAGTATCCGGGGAAAACCAAGGAATATGTGTAACACCACCTCTTCTTGGCCACCGGCTGGACAAGACTGGCTTCGCGCAAACATTCGCGCCCTAGGCTATGTCATTCTGTCATCAAAGACCTTCCGAGCTCGGCCAAGTGCCTGCGTTTGTCTCCATCTGAACGTCACTGTCGCGTTTGGGAGTGATCTGAGCGGGGTTGCTCCCGACGATTTCACTAGTGCTTGTGTTTGTATTGAACCTTTGTGCTACGGCGAATCTTGATTCTGCTCAACCCTCGATCGACTCCTCCCCGACGCTGGAAATCTATCCTTCTTCCCCATCTTCCCTATCATCAAGTTATATAGCAGATCGGTGTCCCTGTCTCCATTTTCAAACCACGTCCGACTCTCATCTCTCTCCACGAATTCCGCTAACATGCGTGTTTTGCTCTACACTATCTTCGTTTCTCTGGCCGGTCTGGCACCAGCCACTGTGGCAGCACAAGAGAGCTTCTTTGATGGGGTGAGTACTCATGACAATGTCTTGAAAATGGATCTCGAAGCTTCCCTGGCGCTAAATCCATAGACATGCTCCATTCCATTCCCTTCGGGCAAAGGGCAATGCCGATATTACACATCTGATGTTTCCGAAGGTCTCTCGGGGGTTCCCTGCGCTGATACTCGTCGCGTAAGTTTCTTGCAGCTGGCAATGTTTTCCGTTCTCTCTGGCATGTCTGTCCTCTCATTCGTTTTACTAGTGCAAAAATTCCGGTAGCTTTTGCAGATACTACGAGCAGGGAAGTGGCGGAGAGGCGCAATGCTCGTGATGTCAGATCCGTTCCCTGTACTTCGAGCTCTGCGGGAACAAGATACGGGCAGGTTTCATGCAAAGGGCAGGTTCTGGACTGCACATCAATGGGAGCTTACTAAACCCTACCAAAATCACGGTGCCGAAGCAGGCCTTCGTGCTCATTGGGCGGCTTTCCTCATTCGGTTCTCTATGATGGGACCGATTTCTTTATCGTTCAAACGACATATATACTCTGAACCTCAGCAGCCCATCTTCATCCTCCCTACTGTTCGCGGTAAATTGATGCCATCATCTCTACTCTCTGATCCAATGTTCTCGTTCGACTCGCTCCCATCCACTCCGCACTTACATGTTCCCGACTGTGAAGATATTTGACGAAACAGTAGTATTGTTACTCCTGTTGGAGGAGTGGCATGAGGAGCGATAGGGGGCTACCCCGGGGGCGCTTATATACCCGTGCTCCTCGCTGACTAAGCTATTTAGTGCTATGAATGCTCATATTGCAACACCGACCTCACCCTTCCCTCAGATGCCACTCTACCGCATAATCGAACGATCCAGCTCCCTGAAAGTCTCATAGCCATCCCTCGCCTCCTCGGAAAAAAAATCTCTCGCAGCGCCCGCATCCACTCTCCGCCAAAAGACCCGCCCCGCTGCCCCGCATCACCCCCTCGAAATAGTCCCTCTCATTGACGCGCTAAACCCCGCCGCGTCCCAGCGCAGAATCTCCGTGACCGTCGTGCCCTCGACCATGATATTTGTGCAGTTTGCCATGCGAAAAAACCTTCCTCTCATCCCCCCATCGCCATGAACCCGTCAACGAGCGACTCCGTCTCGTCCTCGAGCCTCCCTCCCCCGCGCGGAACGGCCAATAGTTGCGGAAACCCTCGAGCAAGCCCTCGTTGCATTCCCGACGCGTGCAGTAGTAGTAGTAGTAGTAGTAGTAGTACAAAAAATCCGCCGGCCAGGCGTCGCGCCGCTCTTCTTTCACGTAGCGGGCGCAGCTGCAGGTCGATGACAGCCACGTACGGCGCGGTCGTCGTCCCCCGCGGACGGAGAAATGTTGTCCACAATGCTCTTTGACAAATGGCACGCACGCCGGCGGGGGCGCGGACATGTGACATGTAGATGTATGTGGCCCGACGACGCCATCGACTTTCGCGGAAGGACGTGTGGCGGGCGGCGAGGCGCAGCATGGCTTCGGCTTCAGTCATGTCTTGACGGACCGTTCCACCTTCAGGATGGAGGGGTGTTTCGGGTTGAGAGGTAGTGGTGTTAGTCATTGTAGAAGATAACTGATGGATTGTAGCATACGTTTAGGCCGTGTTGATTTGTCAAACAAAACGATAGAGGAATGCGGATGGTGAAGGACAAAGGCAGGCTACTGTGAACCGCGAGGCGATCGAATGTTTTTGACGTGGCCGGGTAGGAAATCTTTCACCACCGGTAGTCCAGTTGAATGCGCTACCACTGTGTCGTGAGCATGTTAATACAGCAACCGACAATCTTTTTTTTTTTTTTCTACTCTGAGGGGAAAAATTTCCGTGTTTTACTAGTGAGTTTGTTTAGAAATGGTTGAACGGAGACTGCCATCCCGGCGGAATTTAATGAAGACAACTGAAGTTGGGATAAACATGATCTTGAGAAGGCTACCTGACCCGAACTCATGTGGCAGGCCGATTCCACCGCTCGTGAGATATGGGCGCGTAATGGGCCATGAATCATAATCAACACTCTTTTATCTACAATTCAAATCTTCACAATTTAAAATTTATTTTCTTGTGACACCTACAAAAATATTAGAGGAAAAGAGACTCTCCACAAGCTACATAGCCTTTTCAATCCTTACACGCTATCCAAGCCGTTCGGCGTAGGTCAGCGCGGCACCACGATTCAAGAGGTTATCATTACGTACACTAAGCTAATATGACGATGCAGTGCAGAAGCCGCCTGTCACGGTCATGCGTGGCCTAAATGGCTGTCCGATGTCGGCAACAGCATGCAGTGTGCCCGAAAAAATCGAGGAACCTGAAACGCTTTTAGATAAGACTCCGATGTATAACAGTCCAATCAGTGGGAAGGGGCGGCTCGAATGTGCCATGATAGGGAGTGGAGGTATCGAGATAAGGAGTGTGAAGATACGGGATGCGTGGAAAGGATGATCCGGAACGCTGGCGGCTCGAATGGTCCGTTTTAGGAAAAGGCCGGCTGGGCGGTTACAATACGCCAGTTCCGGAAAGGCTGATCGCCACGCCACATCAACGACTCCACACCACGGTTCTTGGCGGGATAACGTTGTAGAACGATCTGGTAGAGCGGTTTCAATTACCTCTTTTGCTATCTACGTACACAGTGGTAGTCGACGTCTATAAATGCACAATCCACACCACCAAACCGCCGCCCTTTCTCCCACCACTCAAAAACCATCCTCATCGCTCCATCAACTACCAACCCTCGTAAAGCTCCAACAGAACCACCATCTCGGCCCACCATGAGCACTCCCGCAGTCGCCGCTCCCACCCCGGCCAGCATCCGCCCCCCCACCTCCGCAGACAGTGCACCACCACCATCCTCCTCTGTCAAGTTCGACCCAACCACCCACCTCGCCTACACGCCCCCCGCCCACACCGTCACCCTCCCCGAAATATCCCTCCTGCCAACCCCCCTCTCCGCCGTCGCCTGCACCGAGCCCTTCCCGCTCCTCTCCCACGCCGCCATCCTGCAGCACCGCCGCGAGATCTTCCACCCGACCACGCTCGCCAACTGCCTGCACGCGACGCACCCGGGGTCCGCGTACGTGCGGGGCATGGCCCCCCGCTACGCGCCCTTCGTCTACGACTTCTGGCATTCCCCCGAGGTGCTGGCGATCGTGAGTAGGCATGCGGGGGTGGACCTCGTCCCGGCGATGGATTACGAGGTCGCCCATACGAATGTCCAGTTGGGCCCGGACGGGCTGCGGGGCGTGTGGGGGGTGCCGGTGGAGCCGCCAGCAGCGACGGAGGGGGCGGTGGAGGCGTTTGCGGCGGGGAAGGGGGGCGGTGGTGGTGGTGGTGGTGGTGGTGGTGACGGGAAAAGGAATATCGTCGAGTGGCACAAGGACTCGCATCCGTTCGTGTGTGTGGTGATGCTGTCGGACGCGCGGAACATGCTGGGCGGGGAGACGGAGATGCGGTGTGGCGGGGACGACGGGCGGACGGTCAAGGTGCGGGCGCCGCAGATGGTGTGTTGAGCTCTCTTTCTTTCTCTCTATCTCTCTCCTTTACGTGATACGTTACTCTCGCCGATTCGACGGAAACGCGCGTGCTGATGGAATCCCGCGGGATGGAACAGGGCGGCGCCGTCATCCTCCAGGGCCGATACATCGAACACACGGCGCTGCCGACGACCAACATGCCCGAGCGCATCACCATCGTGACGTCGTTCCGGCCGCGCGACCCGACGCTGCTCGACGAGACGACGAACCTGAACACGCGCGACAAGTCGCATCTGACGGAGCTGTACTACCAGTGGACGACGTACCGGCTGGACGTGCTGGCGCAGCGGGCGCGCGTGGCGGTCGAGGCGCTGCGGGAGAAGTATGCGGAGAACGTGCGCGAGTCGGACAGGGAGGGGAAGCCGGGCATGTGTCGGGTGGAGACGGTGAAGTTTGCG
The DNA here is from genome assembly GCA_023087385.1 of Diplodia sapinea. Taxonomy (NCBI): domain Eukaryota; kingdom Fungi; phylum Ascomycota; class Dothideomycetes; order Botryosphaeriales; family Botryosphaeriaceae; genus Diplodia; species Diplodia sapinea. The sequence goes on along the minus strand of JAJMYO010000067.1, from coordinate 141,006 downwards.
GAGGTCGAGGCGTGGGTCAAGGAGCAGACGCTGTATCTGCAACAGACGCTGTTTGAGATGAGGGCGTTGGAACAGTAGTAGCGGTGACTGACGCACTTTTGTGGTTTGCGGGAGGTGACGGTGCGAACTTCTTTTTTTTCTTCTACGCGTTCTTGCGGGGCCCCTTTTTTCTCATCCAAGTAGTATCAAATCCAATCTCTTCCATCCACATGAATACATCACGGAATTGTGCATGGCCTCCTGGTCTTTCCTGCTCCAAGTGTTCGCCAGGACTTGCTGCGCCCGCTGGAAGTGCTTCATCCGGAACCGTTTTTCCAGCTGCTGGAGGCGGAAGATGACGTAGTGCCGTTCCCAGACCTGGTCCCCCATGAGTTCTCTGCCGCATATGCCAATGGGCCAGAGAAGAGCGCTGTCGAATGCAGATCCCTCGGAGAGCTGCTGAATGAGCTGGATTGCCGACGAAGCGAGCGAACTGGATGATTTCGGATCGACGTCTTCGAAATTCATGAACGATCCTGGGTTTCCACCAAAGGATTGGCGGCGGTAGATCCTCGCCGTGACTCTGTAGAGCTGCGAGATGATGTCACGGTCCTTCGAATACTCGCCCCTCCTCGCTGTCGAGATGTCCGGCCTCGCGGTCTCTGATCCGGCGGCTTTGCGGTTTAGAGCCTCGACGTCCGCCTTTGCGCCGTGGAAGTCGACCAGACAAAGGCTCGGAAGCCAATCCAACCTGCCGTTCCACGCCTCGATGTCGCCTTCCGAGACAGTGGTGTCCTGCGCGCTGATGCGGGCGATGAGGCTCGGGAAGTAGTACCGCGACTGCTGGTCCTGGATCGTCTCGTGCGGGAACGGGTCGTCCGATATGGAAGAGACGGCGCGCACGTAGAAGTCGGACGCCGTCGGCACTCCAAGCGAAGTGGAACGCACGAGGTCGTTGTACAGGAAACAGTTGTACAGGAACCGGAACGCCTCGACTGAGAGCGGGTGCTGCTTTTGGGCGCCGTTGTTGAAACCAAGGAAGTGCCGACGGAAGAGCCAGTCGATGAATTCCAGGTGTGGCCGGAAATTCTCTTCGCCCATCAGCATATCGTAGAGGAGGAACAAGGTGGCGCTCGTTAGGAGGGGTAGGAAGTCTGCCGCGTCCAAGTTCTCGGTTGTGGGGGTGGTGGAATGGTGCAGTGTTGGCTGCGGTGAGGTGCCGTTGGCGGTGTCGGTGACGCTTCGCTGGTTGGTGTTGTTGTACCGCTCCAGGACTCTTCTGCAACCGCTCAAGGCCCGTTGTCGCAGTTTGAGCGTTTCCCTTTCCATCCCGGACCAGCCGTAGTCCCAGATGCGAGCACCGCTAACCGTAAGGAGGGAGTCCAGAACCATACGGCTCTGCATGGCAATGGGGAGAAGGACGGACAGGAATGGATTCGTTGGGCCGGAGAAAGTTGGATATGTTCTTGAGAAGCATCCGATGTAGTATTCCAGCAACAGTGACTCGGCAGAGTCCAGCGAATGCGGAGGCAAGGCCTTGAGTTGCTCAACAGTCGTAGACCCCTCAAGGTCTTGATCGTCCTCAACGGCTACGGATGCATAGTTATGATTGTTTCTTGCGCCGGGGCTTTGTGCAACAAAGCTTCCAGAGGGCTCGTCCCTGCGGACCGGCGGTATCATGGAAGATGTCCATGATTCGTTGGGTTGGCCCTTTGCGCGTTTCCCAGCGCCCCTCCTCTTCATCCCCACTCTTCTTTGGTCTTCTTCCCAGACGAGCCTCGGCATCCTGTCACAGACCAAACCAAGTCTCCTGCAGTTGCCACACGGGAATTCGGTACTATCGCACTTCTTCTTGCTGCAAGTCGTTGGTTCTTCAATCGCAAGCTTGGATTCGGAGGTCATCATACCGGTCTCTGCATGTCCAGCAACCGTCTCTCGTCCGGCCCCTGCAGCCCTGTGGTTCCACCTTCGTGCTCATCTTGTAGATCCGTCCGTTCATGCACCGCACAAAGAAACACGCTTGGTAGTAGTGGCAAAGGAACAGCAAGAAAGAAGAGACGGTAGCAAGATAGCGGCTAGCGTTAAAGACTGAATGGATGAAGAAAACGGGAGGTTTGCAGGAAACGATAAGCGATTCCGCTAAAAGTATTACGGAGGTGGCATGCTACCGGCCTATCTGGATGTGGGGCATGAGTCAAATGACCGGCGTATAGCTTAAACCCTTTCGAGGCATAGAGTCCCCACCGCCACTCAACTGCACGCCCCCTTGTCCCCATCAACATCATCACCTACAGCTCGTCTGTTTCTCCTTTGGTCGAGAGGGAGGCATTAGAGCACAGAGTATACTTTCTATTCTGAAATCATGCGGGCCAGAGGGGAGTGAAGACTGCGAGGGTGGTTTGGGCGTTCACCACCAATGGTTTTGTTGTTTCTCGTGACATTGTAACGGTTGTTGCTACCTCGCCCTTGATCATAGAAATACCACTGCGGTTCGATGGGGTTATATGTTTGGCGAGGGCGGGGCGGATGAGAGCCGCAGCGGGGTAAGGGCAGGGTTTCGGCGGGAAACATGGTTGTTTTCCCCGCCCTGCGATCCAGTAATGCGTGGGAAGGACGGACCGTGGGTGCACGGTTGGCAAGCTGCTAATAATCTCGAGTACGCGCCATGGAATGAGTGAATTATCTGTCGGACCGTATCCTTCGCCCATTGGTTTCTTGGCTCTTTCTTATCGTCGGGCCTGGTTTTCCGGTTGCCACACCTCGCTCGATGATAGGCAAGTAGCACCTCGGTAAGCACTTTTCTATTACCCCGTTTTTCCAAGCTAGCCCTACTTATCAGGTACCTGTGTCCTCCAACGGAGAGCTAAGCGGCAGATCATCTTCTGTACTTTGGTTCCACCGACGTGCTTGCCAACCATCCACAACGGTAAGAATACACGAATGCTTCGTCGGGCAGGCCGAGCGCGGCTACCACCCTGGGCTACAGCTACCTGGAGAATATCCCTCACCTTTGATATAGCCTCGACATCTGACAAGATGACGCCTTTTGATACGTGAGCTTCTCACATCTCGAACAGAAAGCCCTCTCGATCAGCGTACAAGTACAACGGTACAACCGATGACGTATCAGCCACATTGGTGATAACGGCACCAATCATCATGCCATACTCGCAGCCCGGCTGCACTTTGTTGGCAAGCCCGGCCGCAAGCAAAAGGTTTGTCTCTACGGTGTGAACGGCAGACCTTCTCTTTCTGGGCCGAAGCATTACCGTCGCAGTGTCTCAGTATCTCGAGTGTCAACGATCCTAGACGGTCATTCTCACGAGAAATCTTCTGGAAAGTCTGAACAACGTCCGCATCTTGACCAAGTGCTTCGGAAAGTTCTTCAAGCGAACTGCCATCTCCCGTACAACGGAAACAAAAGAGAGTGAGGATGATCGAGCTGGCGACAAGACGATTTCCCATCCCTTGTTGTCTTTACACGCTCAGTATCTTTTGTGCCAAGAGGTGATAGATCGGGCAGGTGTTTCACTGCCTTGCGGTATCCTACGTCTGTTACGAACGCGCTCCGCTATCACCAGCCAAGGTGTGTCCGTCAATCTGCGAGCTCGTATCTATCTTACCGCTTTTACCACATGCTGTTGCAGTGATAGCTCTTCGAACAGCTATTCGCAGACATGTCTTATCATGGATGCACGGCGCTTACAAACCAAAGATAGCTTACTTGCAGATACAGTGCTTCGGAGGAGATAGGCTTACATGCGGAGTCAAGCCAAGAAAACCATGTCAGACACGTTCGTTGGAGCAGCCTGAGTAGCAAGGCCAAGAGAGGGATCGTATGCTCAGCAAATACGGTTTTACAGGTATACATTCCTTGTCAGAACCACCTCATTACAAGTAGCCGCAGGGTCGGCACCGAGCCCAGTATGAACCGCATGTATGCTAAGACTAGCATACGCGGAACCGTAGAAGATGGTTTCCATGAGATGTTCGGGGGGTTAGTCAATAGCGATGACGGGCAGCAAGACACCCGGCAATGCTTCAAAGCCTACATTGTGCGATCCGGAACTGCGAAAGCAGCTCATCCAAACTTTAAAGGCCAGCTGCTGCCATATCATACCTCACCGCAAGCAAGGTACAGTCGTGCAATGCAGGGCACAGGCGACCATTCATAATCAAACACCATCTAAATTAGCGCGCCATCTCTCACCACCCAAACGTCTCCGTATGCAGCGCAATACTCTCCATCCGTCTCGACCTCACCACCATCTCCATCTGCAGCCGCGCCACCGCATTCGACAACTCGATCTTCAAGCCCTCCGGCCCACACCCCAGCACAAACGCCCGCCTCCCCCGCATCATCGCCGGCATCAACGCCCCGATATCCGGCCGCTCGCGATGCAAGTTGAGCCCGCTCCGCCTCTCCACCTCCACCCCTTCCTCCACAACACCATCCTTGCCATCACCACCATCATCATCACCACCGCCACGCCCGCAGCACCTCGCCCGTTCAGCGCCCTCATACACCGGCGGCGGCAGCGCCGGCATCGTCATCTGCTCCCCCACCGCATCTCCCTTCACCTCCCCCACCTCAACCTCGCTCTCACTCGCACTAACCAGCCCCCCCGCGGCACCGCCGCCGCCCCCGCCGCCCCTCGTCGCATACACATCGACCACCACCCTCCTGCCCCCGCTCTCCACCACCATCCCGACCGCCCCCTCAACCTCCTCCCGTATCCACTCCACACACTCCGCCTTGCGCACGACCCACACCAACCGCACATCCCGCACGCGGCAGCGCGGCGACGCTCCTGCCCCCGCTGCCATGCGCCGACACAAGCTCACCAGCCACGGCACCGCGGCCGTCACGCCCGTCCCGCCCGCGACCAGCACGACCGTGTCGACGGCGTGGTGCAGCGCGGGGATGCGCGAACCGCGGCTGTGCGGGCCGTCGATGAGGGTGCGGAGGATGGGGAGGGCGGCGGCCGTCGTAGTCCCCGCTTCGTTCGCCGTTGTTGTTGTTGTTGTTGTTGTTGTTGGCTGCGTCTGCGACGTCGTCCGCGACTCCATCAACGACGTCACCGACGCCGCCGCCGACGCCGCGGGGCTGTGCTCCCTCGTCGCCGCCAGCGCGGCGAGGCGCGACGTGAAGCCCGCGTGCGTGCGGACGAGGAACGTCATCGCGTTGCCCGCGTTCCCCGTCGGCACGGACGCGATGGTGAAGGGGTGGTTGTCGAGGAGCGACAGCGCCGGCATGCGGAGGAAGGCGTGGTCGCCGGGCTTCCAGCGCAGCGTCGCGGGGATGTGCACGCGGACTTTGGTGATGGCGCCGGGGAGGGGCTCGAGGGTGGTGGGGTAGCCGGCGAGGAAGATGAGGGAGCGGGTGGAGAGGAGGAGGCGGAGGGCGGATTGGGTGGCGAGGATGAAGAGGGTGATGTAGGTGTAGATGGGCTGTTGAGGGGGGCGGGTTGGTTAGTGGGGTGGTGGGAACGGTTTTGGGGGGATGGGAGGGGGAGAGCGTACGGAGATGTATTCGCCGTTGATGTGCCAGGCGAGGATGCCGATGAAGGCGAGGCCGAGGAAGATGTGGGTGTAGACGAAAAGCTCGTAGAAGGTGCGGCGGAGGCGGGGGATGGAGAGAGCGATGAGCCAGAGGAAGAGGAAGTAGAGGATGGTGCCGGATAGCTGGGAGCGGGTTAGTGGGCGGTGTGGGAAGGGGGTGGTGAGTGAGGCTTACCTCGCGCTTTTTGTTGATGTATAGCTGGGCGAGGTAGTTGACTCCGCCGTCTTTGATTGGTGCGTAAAGGTGAGGGATCTGTCCGAAAGTCAGTGAGATGTAACAGGCTAGAGTGAAGTCTTCTCACCGCATGGGTGGTAGCAAGGGCGAATATCAAACCACCGACGTATCGGTGCAGGATGTTGAGCTTGGTGTAGCAGATTCCCGTCAGCACAGTGACGATGTTGACTTTGCCGCCGAGGGCGATCAGAAGCGGCATCAGAGCCGAGATGCAGAGAGCGCATCGTACTGATAGAGGCGGAGATCCAAAGCGGAAGTGCGAGCGTAGGTAGTCCTGTTCCGGGAAGACGAGACAGGCAAAAAAGGCGGTGGACAAACTGAGCAGGGCGAGGATGCCAAAAGAGGGTAAGGCGTGTAAGCGTCCAGTGAAGCGTCGGTATATCACTGAACGATATCGCGCTACAACTCTGTCTGTCCAGCTTGACCCAGGTCCTGAAGCGTCTCTTCTGATCCACCGCCGCGCATGGTAGTCTTTGAAAAAGTAGATGAGGTTTGCAAGGGTGAAGAGAACGCCCCAGGATAGGTAGTAGCAGAGAGTCCAGTAACCATAGTCAATCTGGCTGATCAAGCTTGTCTCCCTGTACGATTCATTCCAACCAGCAGCGAAAGCATCGCACGAGTCGTTCATGCAGTGAGAGTCGGTGATGGGCAGATCGGCGTAGGGTGTACCGCTGGGAAGTGGTCCATCTGGCCACCGGTTTGGAGGCATGGCTGAGTAACGGAAAGGCGAGACAGCGTGAAACAAGTCCAGTCCAGCATGCAAACTGGCGATCCCGTAGTAGGCTCCGGGATAGATGATTTAACAGGAAACAATAATGCAGGGCTCATGTGTTGGAAAACAGCGTTTGTATGTGCTGGCCAGAAGTGTTTGCATTGGCCGATATATTAACTATCGGGGCCAAGACAACCGCCGGGCCGCAGGCGCCGTATCGGACAAGTCTGGCGTGTTTGTGGAGCCGAAGTCATGCTGAGACATCAATCCATAGGCTCTCAGAGCTTTGCCAGGTGATGTCGCTGCTGGCAAGAATTGTGAGATTGCACTCGCACGAGAGCTCAGGCGGGAACGCCGACGCTAGAGTTGGCCTGACTACCTGCAGCATGGCTGAGTCCAGCAGCATCACTTGGGCATCACAAGGCCATCGGGGGTTGCAGAGCAGAGCTGGGGGAGGTCGGATCTCCTCCAGCCGTTATCGAGCCGGATGCAGATCAGTACCAAACTCGGCGTGACGCAATAAAGGCCGACTCTGCTCCTCTTGAGCCTCAAACAGGGATGCGCCCAGCTCCAGGCCGAATTAAAAGAAAGCTCGCAATCCTCCTGCTTTGCCTCTGGACATGGCCCTCGCGCCGCCCTCCTCACCTCAGCCGTAATCAGGCTTTTACGAGAGGCGGCTGTGGGCTGCGCATAATATTTCCCCAGTTTTTATCTCGCTGGATGGAGTATATAGGCTGGCGGTGTCAAGACATTGATGGCCCGGAGCCGAGGTGCAGATATCGGGCTCGTACGACGTGCCCTCTACAAGCTTTCGCACTGAAACCGACGGGGAGCCCTAGATCTCACCGCACTGATCGATGTGCGTACGGGCTCGCGCCGAATCGGGATGTTTCATACGCCTATTGGGCCACGAGACGGCGCTAGACAAGCCGCCTGGAACGTGCAGAATTCCCGTAAATGTACACGCCATCTGTCGGAGAGTCGGCGTTTGTCCTCGCCGCAGCGCTCGCCAATGGGAGTCGTCTGGTTTAACTCAGTCCCTCGCCGGGCCTTCGGAGCGGTATTCCGCCAGCCGACTACACCGCACGCGTTATCGGCTGAGCGACGATATTGCCGGATTGAAAAGCGCCTCACACAATCTCTACAAGCTGCAGAACCGAATCAGTGTCTCCCCAGGTCGACACGGCTCGGATGTGGCCGAGCTGCATTGGTATAACGTCATATGTCGAGGCGCAGCTGTCATCACGCCTTCCTGCGCCGCTCTCCGCTTCCACTGTGGGCTGCAGATCTCGGTGCGACCTCTGCGCCCCTTCTGGCGCGGCAGGGCGTCAAGCAACCTTGTTCGAGCACACGGGAGCGAGGAAGGGGCACGTCGGTGAGCCTAAACCCTATTTCGACAGCTAGCCATCCATACTTTGATCCTTCACACTAGAGCACGGCATATCCAAAATGAAACACGGCGGATTCACAACATTTCTTTTTCCCGACTCGCATTATCGTAGCCTAAAAACAAAGCAATCAGCCTGTCGCACCCTTCAACCATGGCACCCATCATCCTGCCTCGCGGCACCGCCCTGTTGCGCGTACCGTCCGAACACCATCTCGCCCACCAGAATCCCTCCGATGACCGCGACGAAAACCCCGACGTTGAACGTCATCACCGCTAACATCCTGTATGAGTCGACAAGTTTAGTCATCAACAACCACAGAGCCAACCCTACGACGGCAAAAAGAGTAGCAGGACAAGGGGAAGAAAAAAGAGACAACGAGAAAAACCACACTACTCACAACAAATACCTACCCCAACGCCGCCCTCCCGCCCTCCACACATCCCGCGCAACCCATCCCTCCGCCCCCAACTCCACTGCTGCCGCTGCATCGCCCGCAGCAGGCATCACCGCCCTCGGCGACAACGGCTCCCTCTCCTCCTCCTCCTCCCTCTCCTCCTCCGCCCCGCCCCTGCCTTCTCCACATCTACGTTCGCATCGTCACCGCGAACGCTGCCGCGCCGCGCTTCCTTCCCCATCTACCATCGACTTCCACGAAGGCGCGACCACCACCAACCACCCCGACGGTCGTCGATGCATCCATCGCCGTTCTCTTTGTGCCGTGTGTCCTGCTTCCGAACCGCGCCCCGCACTGCGCCGGGGACGCGGTGGAAGAAGACGCTGAGCGCGAAGAGGAGGAAGGAGCAAGGCCGCCGGCGTAATGGCGGGGTGGTGGTGGACGTGGTGGTGGTTGTGAAGCCGGGGAAGAGGAGGGGGGAAGGTTGTTCGTGCTGGATGTGGAGGGCGTGGGCGTGAGCGATGGCATGGCTGGCATGGCTGTTGCAGTGGAGGCGGTCGGCATGTCCATATCTGATTGTTGCGATGGGTGGTTGGGGCGGACGAGGATCGTTTGGTTGCGGGTAGGTATGGTTTTGGCCGGGAGTTGCGACTTGCACGCTTTTGCATCCGGGCGATGCAGACGGACGGACGGACGGACGGACGGTCGTGGTCGGGGCGATGGACGAACGGCGCGGGATCGAAGTGATGTTCAGCGACTGCCCATGAGGGCGGCTGTTCCTGGACTGAACAATCAAGCGGCAGGTTGCTTGGCCTTGCGGGCATGCATGAGGACATTTTTTCAGAGGGGGGGTCGGAGGCTGGTGGCAGGTGGCAGGTGGTGGTGCAGAATTACCTCATTGGGGTTTCGTGAGCAAGTTTGCGGCGGTTGGAGCAGTCAACCCTCCAGCACTGCGACTTCAGTTCTGTGGGTAAGCGTAATGCATCTTTCGCACGACTGCATTCTGCGGGTGCATCCTGCATCAGAAACGTGCTCGATTTCCACCAGCTAATCACGATACATGCTTGTGAGGGTAACCTCAAGCCCATCACCCCGGACCCCACTAGCTCTCCAGCTTGGTGTTCTTTACTCCCAAGCTGGTCTAGACCCTTTACGGCCAAGATCATTCATTATTTCCCCGTCCAGTACCACGGTAGCATCCCAGCCCTTCGGTCCTTTGAGACCAAAATAGAAGCACGACGTCAGCCCGTTGAAATCAATCCGCTTTTTGCCAGTACGAGCTTACACGAGAGATTTTCCCGCTCAATCATATATCTTTTTATTTGCAGCTCAACATGAGAGACAATGCATCACTTGGGAATCCCCAATAACTGAACAAACCTTGAGACTTGTCTTTGGTTCAAAAGACACAATTAGTTCGGAGACTCCGGTCCCGCGACAACATCTCCCGTGAAAGCGCCCTCCCTACAACGACAACACGCATAAGTCCGCAACACCACCCATCAACCAAGCCATCCAGCCAAACTCGCGTAAAGAACCGCAACCAACCCCACAACAACACTGCCCACCACAGCTATATTCCTCGCCGCCCTCCTCCTCATCGGCCGGACGCAGTCGTCCCAGCACGCGCTCGAAGTCTGCACGAGTTAACGTGCCGCTTAGACCAAGCCCCGTACTTCCGGCCCATAGTGCATCAAGGTTCCAATCGTTTCGAAATTGATTTGTGCACCGGACTGCGATAGCGCCGGGAAACGAAGCTTCCAGCTGGCGGGCCAATGCGGCAGCTCTATTTCAAACCCCCCGAGCAAGAATGCTCCGACAAGGTTGCCGAGGGTTTTCCGATCGACCCCCAATGGGCGGAGTTGACTCGACGGAGAAATTTCCAAGCCTCATCATCGAAGCGACCAATTCCGCACAGCTGTCGTCTCGAGCCATATCCAACGGCGACCGACCATTCACATCCCTCGTCCCCGGGTTCACCATCCCCGAAGCCAACAGCGTCTGCGCGATCCGGGACCGCTGCCACATCGCAGCAACCCACAGCGGCGTCCGTCCAAGTCTCGTTTTCACATCGGGGCAGGTTTCGCGGTGCGAAAGGAGGGCGGCGACGACTTCATCGCTTCCTTGCCAGCAGGCCATGTACAGCGGTGTCACGCCGTTACAGTCTCCCAGGTTCGGGTTCGCTCGTTCGAGAAGGGCGCGGATGGCGGACAGGTTCCGCTGCTCCGTTGCGAACCATAACGCCGTGCGACCGAGGTCGTCTTGCGCGTTGAAGTCGGTGTTTTCGGCCGACAAGAAAAGTGCCAGAGCTTCCGGCCGAGAGCATGCGTTGAAGAGCGGAGGACGGCCGCTTCTGTCCCTTGGATTGATAAACACGCCTTTCGATGAAAAGAAAAGCCCCAGTACGTCGCTATCGCTTACGGCAATGTGGAGTGGGGACTGTCCCAAGTTGTCCGGGAGATTTGGGTCTACGCGCTTGTTATGGAGTAGCAGGGAAGCCATTTCTCGATTCTTTAATGAGACGGCCAGCCACAATGGAGTTCGTCCTTCCGCGTCTGTGAGATTCAGGTCGTACTCAGGATTTGATGCAATGTCTGAAAGAAGACTGGGCATCTTGAAAGCCGCCGTAATGTGCGACAGACTCGTTCCAAGCGTGTGCGCCCTCCTCGCTCCTTCCTTCGCCCGGATTTCGCGGTGGATCCAAAGCCAGTTCTCCATGTTGCGTGGCTCGAAGGTGCGGTAAATGAGTTGTAGGAATGCCCAATCTGCTAAGCCGGCATCTTCAGTACGGCAAGCGTGGAATATCCAACATGTTGTTGCATAGCCCATAAGTGGATACGCGGCTCTGAGAAGTAGAGTTTGCGGTCGTGTGTTGATTTCGCGCTCTTTCAACCCAGCAACTTCCGAGAGGGAGAGGTATCGAAGGCAAGTACGGAACATCATAAGATGCCCCGAACCAATGGCATCTGCTCTAATAGCCTCAGTGGCCGCAGGAAATACATTCAGAGCACCGCCAATGAGGAAATCGTGGACTGTTTGGTGTATCGCCTGAACGTATCCCGCTTTGACCTCGACGAGACCTCTGGAGAGATAGTTGATCATCCGTGTTGTCTGCCGCTCATCTTCCGCCATTTCGGGCTGCTTGGTGTAGTCGAGAATTGTCTTATACTCAAAGTCAGGGTCGATGGCTAAGGCGTGTTGTAGCTCCAGGACCGACAATCGACGCTCGGCAAGACAGACCCATTGGAAAAGCTTCATGGATCGAGACAAATCTTCCGCCTCTACACCCGTGCGCAACAAAATGACTTTGTATAACTCATGCAGCTCCCGAGGAATCTTTCGAATGCTATCCTTGATGGCTGCAATGCTTTTGCCTTGTCGATTCAATGTCGCAATCCGGGACGTCACCAATACAGCCCACAGGAATACGCCGCGTGCATTCTCCACAATCTCTGCTCCTAACCGTTGGGCGGGCCCATCTGCGAGAGCCCTGTCCCGTAGAATGCGAGAGACAACCGTCCTGGTATCATCCTGATTATGTTCCTCGGGTGTGATTTTGATGCCATTTTCCAAATGAAGAAGAGGATACTGGCGGCAGGAAAAGAAGATATGGAGCTTTGATTTTTGTAGGGTGTTCCGTTCCATCAAGCGTTGGAATAGCTCGACCAGTTTGAGCGCATCTTCCTCTCCGCATTCGTCGAGAGCATCAACAAAAAGCTGGATTGTGTCTTCTTGTGAGACCTCCTCAAGTAGCGAGAACACGAAAGCCTTGAGATCCTGCTCGTGCCAGTTCCAGTCTTTCTCTGGGGCACCATCGTCTGCACATTGGCTTTCGAATCTTTTTGTGAGCTCTGAGAGTTTTCTCGGGTAGTGCGGAAGGATCTGATGTAGAACTGCACGTAGAAACCCCACAGTAGACTTCTGAAGTGTCGTACCTCTCCCATAGAAAAAGAATGACACTATGACCTGGGGTTTGTTACGACGATGCGCAGCTTCTTCAGCGTGCTTGGCGGCAACTTTCGTCAGTGTCAATTTGCCTGCCCCTGGCTTTTCGGTGAGCCAGAGGAGACCTTCATCATGGTCTTCCCAGCTCCTGTATCTCTCGCGATCTCAATTTCTGCCTTCCGCAGATTCATCTCTGCGAATGCCAAAGATTACAAGCATCCTTGACAAATCAGTAACAATCCTAGCAGTAGTTGCGGTTGAATACCTTGTGTTTGATTTCGTTTTTCCTCTAGAGAACCTTTTTCGACCATTTCTTTATCGTCTTGATCTGGGCCATCAGCTCGTTGACTCTTCTTACTGAAGGTTCTGCGTACCTTTAACTTTTGCTGTTTAAAACATCAAAAGCCAGCGAACAACTTTCCTGTAGTCATCGTCGTGCTCTCGGTATTTGACCAGCTCTGAATGAGTTCGGTTCATGGGCTCATGAAGGGGACCGCCACGTCCAGCCGTGGCTGACTCGGTATCGACCAAAACTGCGGGTGGGCCATCCATGCGCCATTTTCCGTTGGTCTGCCAAATTTTGGTTGGTAAGTAGGCTGATGATATTTGGGGACTGTAACAAAGCTTACCAGTATGGCTTTTGGCGACTTTCTGGTCTCGTAGAAGTAGACTATGTCAAATTCGGCCGAATCGACGGTTTCTTTGAAATTTTCTCTTTGCTCTTGAAGGAAGGCGGACTCTTTCCCCAAAGACTCAAGCAAAAAGCGGTTAGGCTGACTTCCCACTATTGGTACGAGAGAACTGATTTCCATGCCGTGGGTAGGCACACCGAAAAAGATGATACCTCGAATCGACTTCAGATTTGTTTGGCCAGACAAGTCACTTGATCGCATTCCAATTAATGCCTGCCACAAGCGTTAGCATGCCCCATAAACATGAGCCAGAACTCCGGCGTCCATACCTGCTTGATGATTATACCCCCGAGACTGTGCCCTATCAGAATTGCCGGCCTCTTCGGATCAAACAAAGGATTGCTCCCCATGTTCTTCCTCGCATCAGTATTGAACTTTGAGAAGATATATTTTCGCAGAGGGACTTACATGTAAGAGTGTGAAATGACGGATATCATTGATGGCACCTTGGAAGTTCAACCCCAAATCGCGCAGGTTCTGAAAGGAGTCGGCATCATCAAGTCTTGAATCATAGCCAAATATCAGGATTCTCGCTCGTGGGAAGTCTTTTGGAAGCGCGTCTCGCAGCCACATGTGACGCCCTCCAGCTTTCTTGAATGATCCGAATGCATGGCCTCCCAGGCCGGTCACTGCAATAACACTGAAATCATATATCAGCAATGTATCCATTTTAATAATGTAACAATAAGAACCTACTCTATGTCACAGTCTTGCTCAGTCTTCTTGTTCAGAGAAAGATATGGTTGCCACCAAGTAGTTTTGTGTGTACTAGTCTGGCGCAAGAGAACCAACCTTCACTTCAACATCTGATCGAAGATTTACGGCGCGGAAGACTGCTGCTCGTACTTCATCCTCCTCATACTGCAAGGGGAGACCCCTAACTCTATACTCCCAGCTGCCGCCTTTTGGTGATGGTGCTTTGACAGTCTCAGCTGATGGAATTGGTGTAGTACTGCAGTCGGTGACCAAAAAGCATACTGTTACGATCGCCGAGTTGATCGGTATCTGCCACACTCTGTAGGGTGCTCACCCTCTTTCGATCACTTTGAGTATTTGACTTCATCTTCTTGCCTGCAGCCTGATCACGTGCCTGCCGCCGAAGTCTTTTATGGGGGTTCGTGCTACGGGGAGGGGAATGTGTTGAATGTAGATAACTCGAAAACCGTCTCTTACGAGGTTGCACGGTGTCGCCATCATTAGGCATGTTGTCACTCAAGTGTAAGTAGATGCAGGGTGAGGGCGTGCGTCAGCCTTAAGTATTTGCCAGCTCCCGTCAGCCTGACAGTGGGGGCCATTGCACGCGGCTGAGTAATTTAAGAGGTACGGAGGAGTCGCCCGATGCGGACCTCAAGTTTCAGCCTTGCAGCATCCCCTTCCTTTAAGCCAAAGACGCCAACCATCTTTTAAAAGGTGCACTAGGTTGACAGTTCTTCAATATAGCATGCAGGCTCGTTCGGGGCTCCGTCCGATATTTTTGAAGAATCTAGTTGTGCTTTGTTTGGTTCCATCCATGTAGTCCACACTATGCCGCCATTCTCAATCAATAAGTATATGTAGTGAACGTTGGCATGAACCGTTAACGAACGCAAGTTCAAGGCCATCGTAGTCTATTTTTCATTCACTCCAAGCCCAAATCTACGCCACACAATCCGCCAACGCGCCCCACGCCTCCGCCCTCCACGGCGCACACATGACGGCCCTCTGCGCATCCGCCGCGGTCCTCACGCCCGCGAACGCCGCGGCCAACTCCTCTGCCTGCAGTGGGCCGTTCGGCGGGACGGCCCTCTTCGCCGTGACGAGGGCCATCTGGGCGGGGTAGAACAGCTGCTGCTGCTCCTGTTCCTCGCCATCTGCCACTTGCTCCTCCTGCTCTCCATCCGCGACGAGATCCGCAAGCTGCGTCCAGCCGTGCGGCAGGTGCGGCGCGAGCATGATGCTGGTCTGGACCTCCGTCCTGACGGCATCGGCGGATAATGACGACGACGAGGAAGAAAGCTCGGCGATGGCATCCAAGACCTTCTCGATGCGGCGGAGCTGGTGCGTGTCCAGCTCGGGCCGGGTGCGGAGGGCCTGCAGATCGTCGCGCACCGCGTCCATAGTGTCCGCGTCCTCGTCCAGACTGGCCATGGCGCCGAGCAGGACGACGGCGCCGACGTGGTCCGCGTGCTCGCCGACGCACTCGAACAGCTGGTCGCGTGCGACGCTCTTCTCGGCGGCGCCGCCCTTGGCCCACAGCACCTCGGCGAGCGAGCACACGACGTCGGGCGCCGAGCCGCTGTCCTGCAGCGCGGTGCGGAAGTGGTCGATGGCCGCGTCCATGGCGTTGAGCTTGTACTGCGCCAGCCCCGCCGTGAGGCGTGCGCCCAGGCGGACCTTGAGGCGTGCCTCGGCACTCATGCCGGTGCCTTCTTCTTCGGCTGTCAGGTCCAAGGCAGTTTCGGCGTCTTCGGCGGCGGTCGAGAAGTCAGATGCCGCGAGGCGGTTACGGGCAAGGTCGGCCTTGGCTTGTGCGAAGCGGGAGAGGGCCTCTGGAGACTCTGATACCTCAAATTCGGCTTCAGCGGCGGTGCAGATCTCTTCGAGCGCAGGGATGGCGACATTGTAGTTGCCGACCCGCTCGAGGTAGAGCGCTGCTAGGTGGCGGTGCGGGATGTCTGTTGATTTTTGCGAGTACAGCTGCTGGAGCGCGAAGAGGGGTTGGATAAGCTTTGTGATGTCATTAGAGGCCGACGGCGACGAAAGGAGGTGGTCGAAGGTGGAGACCGCGTACTGCCTCTTGACGACAAGAGACGAAGCGTCACTGATCTCGAATGCATGGGTGAAATGAGACAATGCCTCCTTTGCATCTCCCCATAGCAGCGCTATGAGTCCTTCACCCAGCCAAGCCTGCGGATAGTCCGGATCTGTGGACTGAGCGCGGGCAAAGGTTGTGTGGGCAAGCTCGTAGTCATTCTCCAAGAGATACAGCGTCCCGAGGTTCACCCAAACCTTGGCGTTGCGTTCGTTAAGATGGAGACTTCGGACGAGGGAGTGCTGAGCGACCTTAGGATTGAGCTGTGTGGTCACAATCCCGAGAGCGTTCCAGAACTCAGCGTTGCCGGCCTCCAGCTCGATAGCTCTCTTGAAGCATCTCATCGCCGCCTTGAGAAGCTTCAGGCTCTTCTTGCCCTGTACGGCGGAATCAACGTCCTCCTCACAACAGGTATACGTTCTGTACTCCGTCCAGCCAAGATTGTACCATGCGACCGCTTGAGCGTGAATGTCGTGAGCACAGGCATAAATAGCTCGCTTCTGGGCAAGGATGGCCGCATCGAGGCACTTGCGAGCAGGCGATGCTCCCTCGTTCGGCTGTTGTGATAAGGATGCAAGCTGCTCCTGTCCAATCCCATCGTTATCAGAGAACATGTCGAATTCTTTAGTATCGATGCTTGTCTCCAGCAAGATCTTCACCGTCTCGAAAGGTAGATCCTTAATCCTACTCTGGACCCATGCGAAGATTGAGCAAGCATCGCCTACTGCCTTCCACAGGTTGAAAGCCTCAGGCTTGTACTCGGCCACTGCCTTCGCAATCGTAAGGGCTTCCAAAGCGCTGTCCGCCGCCTTGCCGAAGAAGCCTGTCTCGATGTACCGCCAGCCCCTCTCAACAAGCGTCTGGAGCAGCGCAATTTGAACGCCAAACTCGTTTTGTCTCGACTCCAGAACCTCTTTGTAGCCATTAATGGCCTCTTCGTACTGGCCGAGTTCGCGGTTGACATTTGCAAGCATGTATTTCGTGAACCAATTCTCAGCGGGCTTCTTCATCTGCACACTGTCCGTCGGGTTCTCCGCGTAATTGAAGGTTCGGAGGGCCGAGTTGTACCTTCCGGAGTTGTGATAACTCTCGCCCAAGCCGACATAGGAGTTGTAGTCATCCGGGCTGATGCGTAGCGCCGAGAGGAAGGAATAGACGCTCTTGCTGTACTCCTGTTTGTTCATCTGCACAATCCCCATTGCCGAGAAAGGCCAGCTCACACCCTTCTTCTTCTTAGACCCGGGGGAGGGACGGCATTTGCCGGACTCGATGGCGCGCTCAGCGACGACTTCGACAATATCCCAGTCACCTTGGTCAGCGAACGAGCGAGCAAGGCGCTCAGCTGCCTCCAACTCCGACGCAGACAGCTCGAAGGCTTTCTGGAAGCATTGTCTTGCACGCCTCTTGTCTCGGGCATAGTCCTGGTAGTAGATACCCAAACTAGTGTATGCAGACGAAAGGCTCGGGTTTGTCTTGATGGCCTGCAAGAAGCTGGCATATGCCCCCGTCCGGTCCCTGCGAGCCTGTCGTGTGGGGTCGATCTCCCAAATGCAGATGCCGATGCGGTATAACGTCTGTGCCCTCAAGTCCCGAGACCTCAGGTCCGTGGTCTTCATCTTCTCAACATACGTCTCGAGCTCGCCAAGGGCTGTGGTGTGATCGCCATTGAGAGCCTTACACCAAGCTGTCTCAGCTCCTATCCGGGCATTTTCCGGGTCCCGTGCCAATGCCCTGCTCAAGAAATCGATGGCTTCCGCGAACTCTTCCTCCTCTTCAAGGATGAGACCAACTCCAATGAGCGCTGGGGTGAAAGTAGCTTTGCGCTGAAGGATCTCATGGAAGATAGACTTCGCCTCAGGATGGTTCTTGGGGGACTGATACTGGATGAGCGATGTAGCAAGAGTGCTATTGATAGCATCTTTGTTGTTCTGAAATTCCAGCCCACTCTTCTGGGCCTCAGCGACGACAAGCTTCAGACCCTTTCGAGCGATCTCGACGCAACTCTCAAACTCCTCCAGGTGGAGGTAGTATTCGCCCATCAGTCGGTGGGCGAGGGGAGATTGCTTCGCATCGTCAAGACCTTCTGTCATCAGCAGCAGTCTATCCTCCTGGCTCAATGGCGCTTCCTCCTCTTCTTTCTTCTCATCCTCGCCCTCTTTTGGCTCCTGCGGTAGTTTTAACGGAAACGGCGCAATCTCGCTGATGAGATATCCCTTCAATAACCTCGCCAGCCCATCTTCCGGGAAGAATTCAACGAACTCCCTCACAACATTTGCATCAAACTGCTGCAGCGTCTCCACGTCGGTCCACTCCAGCTCCAACCGCCAAGCTAGCGCAAACGGATGCTTGATGATGACCATGCCATGCGCGAGCTTGAGCACCTGCTCCCTCTTCTCCGCCTTCTTCGCAGCCGGCAGCACTGCGAGCGTATCAAACGCGCGCTGCAGCAGCTTCTCCTCATACGTCCGCCTCACCTCATCATCCTGCGTCCAATCCACGACGGCCTGATACAGTTCCTCAAGCTGACTAGCCTCGTACACCTCCCTCTTGACCTCAGTCGTCACCTGGCCGATGCGCGCGCCCAGCCGCGTCCTCCTCTCGCCAATCTCCTTGTTGATCTTCTCCTTCTCCTCCTGCTCGACGATCTCCACGATGCGCGTGTACGTCGCGCTCGGATGCGGCACACGGCCCTCGAGGAACCCGTAATGCTCGCTCGTGGGTAGGTACACCTCGAGCGCGCGCCTGTACTGGGCCTTGGAGCCCTTTGCGCGGGCCAGATCCACCACCTTGTCGACGGCGATCTGCGCTCTATGCGCGTCGTCCCTGCACCACCGCACGCAATATCAGCAAAACACCTAATACCGCCGCCTGCACGACCCCCCAAAAAATTGAAGAAGAAAAAAAAAACCACAAAAACACTCACATCCCCGCATAAACCCCCGCCAACCTCGCCCCGACCCTCGTATGCTCATCCACCCTGTCTCCTCCCCTGCTCTCGTACACGCCCCTCAGCCCCAACAGCGCCTGATCGTCCTCCGGCTTGATCGCCGCGGCCTCCTCGTACGCCTTGGCCGCGTCGTC
The DNA here is from genome assembly GCA_023087385.1 of Diplodia sapinea. Classification (NCBI taxonomy): domain Eukaryota; kingdom Fungi; phylum Ascomycota; class Dothideomycetes; order Botryosphaeriales; family Botryosphaeriaceae; genus Diplodia; species Diplodia sapinea. The sequence continues at coordinate 122,224 of JAJMYO010000067.1, read as the reverse complement.
CGGCTTGCCCTGCTTGTCCAGTGCGCGGCCCAGGAACAGGCGGGCGAAGTAGTTTTGCGCGTCGTTCTCGAGCACCGCCGTGGCGTGCGCGATCGCGTCGTCCCATTGCTGGGCGTCGAGGGCGGCTTTGGCGGCTTTGAGGGCCGCCTTGTTGGATGGCGGGGCCATTTTGTGGTTGGTGGTGCGATTGCTCTCCGTGTTCTACGGCGAATGCGGCGGGGGAAGCGAGCGAATCGGTCGGCCCATGGATGGGGCGTTTGGTAGTGTGGTTGGGTGGCGTGGGAGGTGGGTGTGCCTTGCGTTGCGGCAGGCGGCGGCGGTGGTGGTCGTGGAAGACGCGGGACGCGTTCGAGAAAGAGAGTGGACGTCATGGGTCCTTCAGCCCTACGGCGCACGGGCTGGGCAGAAGAGCTCCCCCGCCATCACAGGTCATTCGTTATATTTTTCACGTTCGGGCATTGCATATCGGATTCAATTGTGTGGTTTCAGACACCGAAGCGATGTAATATATGTCCGTGTTCACTCTAATAAGGAAAGATTCGCACAGCATTATCGACAACCAAGCAATTATCAACTCACTACCAGTAATCCCGGATGAATCGTAATGTTCCTAGGCAGGAGTGCCACCACACCCAGACGCCTCCAGCACCACGCGCATGCAGAAGAGGATAATCGACCCGCCAAATTCAAAACTTGCCTTCCTCACTCCTGCGCATCCCTGACCTTGCTCGGCGTCTGCACGCCCGGCTTCTCTTGGTGCGCCGCAACCTCGACGACGCTAAGCGCACTCTCGCCCGCCGTCGGCACGCTCATACCCAGCATCCGCTGTGCCACAGCCTTGTGGCCTTCTTGGTTGGGACTGTCGCGGCCTTCGGCGGTGCCGTCGAGCGAGAAGCTGGCGCGGCGCTTGTTCAGCCAGGCCACCTCGGCGCAGCGCTTGGCCAGCCGGATCGTCGTCTCGTCGTGCGACTCGAAGTGGCGCCACGGATTGTCATTGGCCGCGCTGAGATAGTCTAGCATCTTGAGCAATTCGTCCGGCTTGTAGTGCGGCGGCCGGTTGACCTGGCTATTGGCCAGCAGCGGGTGCAGCACGCGCAGGTACGTGTGCCGGATCGCCGCCGACGTCGTGTCGTCCGACGGCAGGTCCAACAGGTTGCGGATGATGATGTCGATGAGCACGTACAGGTCGTTGGTGTAGAAGTAGTCGCACGTCTTCTCGTTGAGGAACAAGAGGTAGAGAAGCTTTAGGATGAGCAGGGTGAGCGAAGCCTCCGTCTCACGGTTCAGCAGCAGGATCATGTTCTCTCCGAAAGTCTTGTAGACGTTGCCGTGGGTCGAGAGAGCCTTGATAACACGATTTGTGAGCGGCACCGCCGGGGTCGGAATATTGGCTACGAAGTATTGCTCGTTCAGAACCAGCTACGATCCATGGTTAGCATCTGGGGACTGACGCGTGTAGGTGGGGCCTGTACCAGAACACGAATGACGTGGTAGCAGAACGGATCATTTGAATCGCCAAAAAGCTCCTCGACCGTCTGAAAGAGGCCAAGGACGAAGGCATCGTCAACCACAGCTAGAGCTCGCGTCAGCAGTGCGACCCAACGAGTGTAATGCGTGAAAGCCCACTTAGCTCTTCGGCCGAAAGACGTTCTATTCTCGACATCTCGTAAATGAGCTGTAGAAGTAGGCGGTGCAGGTTCTTCTGCTCGTCGAGATCAGTGTTCCTAATGAGCTCAACGAGGCGCGAGAAGGCTCCTTCCTTGTTCATCATGTGGAACACCTGCTGGTCGTCATCGTCGGCGAGGCCATCGATCAGCAGCACGGCTGCAACAACCTGCAGTGTCGGCGGGTCATCCTCCTAGCATGGCGTCAGCAAAAGCCTCACTAGCTGCATGACCGGGCAGGCGGGCGCAATACCTGAAGCAGGCTGTAGACAAACTGCCGGCGCACGTAGTCTTTGTTCTTGGTGTAGATGGAGTGTTCCAGCAGGGTGCTCGCGCACTGTTTGAGGTCGTCTTCGGTTTGGAGGTATTCCTCTGGAAGCGTCAACAGGCGTCCAGTCAGGCAAGCAGCGGGGAGCGGGGCGCACCGTGGAAGTTGTTGGCGAAGGCGAGGTACTGGCGGAGGGTGCTGTCTATGGCTTCGTGCGAGTCGCAGCGAGCGCAGACGATGTCATCCAGCTCTGCAACGCGTCAGTGTGAGCAGCGGGCGCGTGTCTGGATTTCGTACCTTCCCAGAACTGTTCGGCATTATCGAGGCTGTAGGAAACCTCGAACTCCATGCTGGCGCCGGCGCGCAAGATGCATCGTCTCTGGTGCTGCTGCGTGGGGCGGTCGGAGGGGCAGCCAGCCGGTGCAGTGGCCTTTTGTAACTTGCAAGGGCCTGGATCTTCCCACGCGCCAAATGATCCCAAGCCGGCAACTGCATCCGCCGCCCATAACCACTGATACGCCGTTTCACGCGCCGGCCTCCTGCTGAGTAGCACTGACAATGCTTCGCAATTCACTCTACATTAAAGCGCTCTCATTGGGCGCCTTAGAGAAGTGGGGCAGCGCAACCGCGCCGCTCGGCGCTCGACTATCAAAGCATGACCCAGGACTCCTTCCCCCTAAACACCCTGTACAGCGCGCTGTCTGATCGGCAAGTACGCAGCTCTACGCCACCGACTCTCTCAAGTACGATTTTGTCCCACCCCAAAGTAACGCCACTATCGAAAAATAGAACGACTCCTCCCCATATGCTGCAAGTACTCTAAAAATTGAACCCTCCGAACCCCCCACCGGGGAAGCCTCCACCGAATCCACCACCGCCCGCGTGGAACTTGAACGATCCTCCCGGGCCTCCCTGCCGCATGAAAAATTGCTGGCCACCTGGGCCGCCAAATGGTGAGCCCTGGAACGGGTTTGATTGCGCCTCGTTGTCGTTGGGGTCGTCGCCGTTGTCGAACCGCGCCTTGAGCTCCGGATCGCTGAGCACTTCATAAGCCTCATTGATCGAGGCCATCTTCTTTTGTGCTTCCTCTGGCGTAATGTCCTTCTGCGATGCTTTGTCGGGGTGGTGTTCCTTAGTAAGCTTGCGGTATGCCCGCTTGATTTCCCTCTCGTCCGCGTCCCTCGACACCCCCAGGACCTTATAGTAGTCCTTCTGCTTTGACCGCTTCAGAAGATTGTGCGCCTTTTGCTGGAGCTCTTGAATCTTTCGTTGCAGCTGCTGGTTTCCTTGCTCCTTTGCCTTCTCCTTGGCGTCGTTCAGAATGTGGATAGCCGGTTCAAACTCATCTGCGTCGATCTTGCGTTCCGCGTCAAGGATGAGTCCATGAAGGTTGTTCGGGTTGAGTTTGTGTGCTTCCGCACAGTACGGCTCCGCGCGCTTCTTGTTGTTCATCTGTAGCATTGTAAGCATTCGTGTCCAATCCAAAGGCTCCCATGGCACTCACCTCAACATAAGCCTCGCAGACCATCTCGACAAGATTCGTGTAGAGCCCATCCGGAGTTTTCGTGTGGATGTAACCCTCCTCTTTGTACTGCTTGATGTCCTCCTTGACGTCCTCGAGGAGGCCTGCGCTTTCACTCGACTTGATCAGAAGCTTGACGGCGCCGGCATACTGTCTCTTCTCGATCAAGCCCTTTGCCTTCTTGAGTTGCTTGTCCAATGCCTTCTCGCGCTTCATGAGCTTCATACAGGACTTGGAGTCGGGGTCCGACTGAAGACACTTGCGGATATGCGCCAAACCCTTGTCGGTCTCGCCGAGGGAGTAAAACGTCATGGCCGAACTCTGGAGGTGGGGCTCAATGGAGCCCGAGTTTATCTGCAGCACATGCTGCAGGTCGTTGACACCCTCCGCAACTTCGCCCTTCTCGAACCGACACCTCGCCCTCAGCTTGCGCAGTTCCAGATTGCCGCCGGCGACCATGACGGCGACGCCGGCATTGGTTATGCAGCCATCCCAGTCGCCCTGTTGCTCCGCCTCGGCAGCGAGAGTCGCTGCACCCTGGGCTTCCTCCAATTCCGTAATCTCCGGGCCTCCCTTCTTGCCCGCAGTCTCGTAGTCTTTGCGCGCGGCGTCCCAATCGCCGTGGCGGCTCTTCAGCTTCGCACGCTGGATCAGGGCGCCCTCGAAGTCTGGCTTTATGGCGAGGACCTTGTCGAAATCCAGCTGGGCCTGGTTGTTCTTGCCGAGGGAAAGGTAGGTGGCGCCGCGCTTGAACAAGGTGAGGTAGTTCTTGGGGTCTCGAGTCACAGCGGCGTCGAAGTAGGCCAAGGCATCCTGCGCGTTGCCGGCGGCAAGTTGCTGGTTGGCGGTGGCGATCAGCTTCGAGACGGGCGTGTCGGCAGGAATGCTGGCAGGCGAAAGGGCGAGGGCGAACGGCAGGGCAGCGCCGACCGCCAGGACGCGCAGCGGGAGCAGCATGGTAGCGGAAGCGTGCGGAAGGACAGCGAGCGTGGTCGAGTGCTTCGGACTCGGGGGTATTAAAACAAACAGAGGTGCATGATTGAGGAATGAGGAAAGCTGGCCATTTGGGAGCATCGCCCCGGCCAGGCACGCGCCTGCCTACGCATGGGCCACGTTGGCTTATCGGCCTATCTCGTCCGAGGATGTGCCGCGTGCAAGAGCATTGGAGCGATGACAGATGAACCATTGCTGCTTCGGCACCCGGGCATGTGAATAGCAAACTGCCAATAAATTCAACATTCCAATCTGGCACATGGACCAGAGCTCTCACCTAGCTGCAATGCGCCTATCCGTGTCCCAGAGCTCCCCAACCGGGATTCATTCCGTGAGACCCCTACGCACCGGCCGGGTCAATGACGCACGCGGGATTGCCAGGACGCCGCGGTCTGCCTCTGTGGCGCCTGAACCCTCGTCGCCTCCACCTCCGCAAGCGGGTCTATCTCCATTAGCTGCTCGAGCCGCACCCACCACTGCTCGTACTCGTACTCTCGTCCTATATCTACCATACCCTACCCTACCTTATATCGCCGCCCCGCTTCCCCTTTGCTCCCTCCTCAACATCCGCCCGACATGGCTCCCCTCCGCCTGCGCGTTGACGGCCGTACATTCCGTGATCCCAGCAACCGCGAAGTCACCCTACATGGCATCAACGTTGCCGCTGACGCCAAATTCCCCGCACACCCGGATCAGCCCTCGCATGTCGCCGACGCCTTCTACGATGGCGACACCGTGTCTTTCGTCGATCGCCCGTTCACTGTCGACACCGCCCGCACCCACTTCACAAGACTGAGGAAGATAGGCTATAACACCATCCGATACATCTTTACGTGGGAGGCAATCGAGCACGCAGGGCCGGGCAAGTACGACGAGGAGTGGATACAGCACACCATCGCCATCCTCCGAGTGGCCAAGGAGTATGGCTTCTATGTGTTCATGGATCCGCACCAGGATGTCGTACGTAGACTTGAAATGCAATACTTCTCCCTCCACGCTGATCCCTCTGATCGTGAACGCAGTGGTCCAGATTCACCGGCGGTTCCGGGGCCCCCCTCTGGACTATCTATGCCTGCGGACTGAACCCTCGAGCCTTTGACATCACCGAAGCCTCCCTTGTCCAAAACACTTACCCCGACCCCGAGCAGTTCCCCAAGATGATATGGGCTACGAATTACTCCCGGTTGGCGTGCCAGTCCATATTCACTCTCTTCTTCGCCGGAAAGGCATTTGCGCCGAAAGCGATCATTGACGGCGTGAACATTCAAGATTACCTTCAGGATCACTTCTTCGCTGCTCTTAAACACCTGGCGCTACGCATTCAGGAAGCAGGGGACCTGGACAACGACCTCATTATCGGCTGGGAGAGCATAAACGAGCCAAACAGGGGACTTATCGGGTGGGAAGATTTGTCGGTAATTCCTTCAGAACAGAAGTTACAGAAGGGCACGTCACCGACGGCTTGGCAAGCGATCCTTACGGGCTCCGGAAGAGCATGCGAAATCGACACTTGGGATTTCGGCGGAATGGGTCCTTACAAGTCCGGTTCGGTGCTCGTGGATCCCGAAGGGCAGTCGGCTTGGCTGCCCGCAGACTACGACGAAAGTCATTACGGCTTCCAGCGTGATCCAGGGTGGAAGTTGGGGGAATGTCTGTGGGCGCAGCATGGGATTTGGGATCCTGCATCCGACACCTTGCTCAAAAAGGACTATTTCTCGAAGGACCCGGACAACGGGAAGACGATCAGCTACGAGTATTACACAAACAACTGGTTCATGCAATATTACAGAAGACACAGGGACACGGTCAGAAGCGTTTTCCCAGACACCATCATGTTCTGCCAGCCGCCGGTCTTGGAAATACCACCTTCTATCAAGGGTACCGAGGACGACGACCCGAATATGGTCTTCACCCCCCACTTTTACGACGGAGTCACGCTCATGACGAAGAAGTGGAATCGGGTATGGAACGTCGATGTTTTTGGTGTTCTTCGTGGCAAGTATTGGTCACCCGTGTTTGCCATCAAGATCGGAGAGACGGCCATCAGAAATTGCTTCCGGGATCAATTGGCTGCCATCAGGGATGAAGGTTTGGAGAACATGGGCCCACGTCCTTGCCTCTTCAGCGAGATCGGGATTCCGTACGATATGGACGAGAAGCACGCGTACAAGACTGGAGACTACAGCAGCCAGATAGCTGCTATGGACGCGAACCACTACGCGCTGGAAGCGAGCCACGCCAATGGTTTTACTCTTTGGACCTACGTAGCCACGGTAAGATTCCCTTTGCGCTCACACCCAATACATGCTGACCAAGAGAAGAACAACCACAAGTGGGGAGACCAGTGGAACGGAGAAGACTTGTCGATCTTCTCGCTCGACGACCCGCCGCTGCCTACGCTGTCGTCACCTGCGTCAGATCCTGAGTCACCGTCATACTCGCGCAGCCAGTCATCCGAGTCAGCGCGTGTATCGCCTTCTAATCTGAAGCAAACGCTCGCCGAAGACCAGATGACACCCGGTGGTGTGAGTAGTAATGGAAAACTGGACAAAGTAGGGTATCGTGCGGCTGAAGCTTACGTTCGGCCGACACCAACGCTGACTCACGGCACGATTCTTAACTACGGGTTTGACCTGCGCAACTGCGTGTTCACGCTCTCGTTAGAGGCGCCCAGCTCGTCCGGCGAGGGTGGCCCCACAGAGGTGTTTCTGCCGGAGTTCCACTTCCCGCAAGGGAAGGTATCAGTGGAGGTGAGCGGGGGGAAGTGGACGATTAGCATGGAAGACACAGCGGCCGGGCCGATCCAGATGCTGAAGTGGTGGCACGCAGAGGGCGAGCAGAAGATGACGGTGTCGGGGGTGAAGACGCAGCAGGCGCTGGGCGCGGACGAGGACGGCTACATCGAGCAGTGCCAGGAGACGACGGGTCAGAAATGCGTGGTGATGTGATAGTCACGAGACTGTGTATATAGCTGCAGGACAGTGGTGGGAACCTGGAATTCAGGATTGAAGTCAGCCTTATTGGGCCGCATGCAGGCGTCCCGGGCGGGTGGGACAGACAGCGTGGGCTCGCAGCAGGTGACTCCGCGTTTTGTGCATGCTGGGGCTTGGCGCTCCGCTCCGGCCGCGGCGGGCAAACCAACTCGCTGCAATTGGAAACCACAGCCAGCTCTTCTTCCTGCCCACCACCATGCTCGCCGCCGCTTGATCCGCGCCCCGACCCCGAGTCCCCTTCCGCTGCTATGACGGCCGGCCCTGCTCACATCGCCCACCGCAATCCCAGGCTTCCAGAGGAATCCACCGCCTTTCGCCAGCTCCGCCCCAAGAGCACCTGAGGCCGTCGCTTCGCCGCATCGTAATCCCTGCCCTCACTGACATCGCACCACCATGGACGGCTTTCCGCAGGACCGCAGCAATGGCCTTGACGGCCAGCAGAGCCCTGCCGACTTCACGCGCATGCTCCAAGCGCTGGAAGCCATTTTCGACCCACGCTCCTCCAACAACACGCGCCAGGATGCTTCGGCCTACCTTGAGCAGGTGAAGCAGCACCGCGACGCTCCCGCCTATGGCTTCCAGCTCGCCCTCGAAGCCTCGCACCCCGTGCACCTCCGCTACTACGGCCTCACCGTGCTGGAATACTCGATCAAATATGGGTGGGAAGATTTCAGCGAAGAGCAGGCCGACGCCATGCGCGGCTGGGTCGTCCAGCTCGCCGAGGGCGCCGTCCAGCAGGGCCCCGTATACGTGAGGAACAAAATCGGACAGCTGTGGGCCGAGGTGGCCAAGAGGAGCTGGGGCGCGGAGTGGATGGACATGGACGAGCAGCTGGTGCGGCTGTGGGCGTCGTCGCTGGAGCATCAAGGCTTGGTCTTGTACATACTCGAAACCCTCGCCGAGGACGTCTTCAACAGAGAGGATCCCGTCGCCAGCTTGCGCGGCAACGAGCTGGGCAAGGCCTGTGTCAGCATCTTCACCCCCATCGCCGTCATCCAGGAAGAGCTGCCCGGCCGCGACCCCAACCTCGACGTGCGCTTCGGCGACGAGGGCTGGGTCAAGCGCGTCTGCGACCTGCTTGACTGGTGTCTGGTCAACAATGCCGAAAATGACGACAATGTCTGCCACATCGCCGTCAAGGCGCTGAATACCCTCCGCTCGACCATGTCGTGGTTGATTCCCAAAGCCATCGTCTCCACTGACAGTATTAACCACATTGGAAGGGCGCTTTCCGTACCCATTGTCCCGCTGCAAACGGTGAGACAGCCTGGTGACTATTGAGACCAATTTTTGCTAATCCATCCGGGCAGGCTGCCGTCGAGGCTCTCTTTGCTATCTACGCTCGTCAAAACTTCGGCGACCAAGACTTCATCGACATCATATGCCCCATGTTCGCACCGCAGATCGTTAACCTCATGGCCGAGCTTTTCCAATGGACATCGAAGGGCTTAGATGCCAACGACATAGACGAACCGAAGTACACTCTGTCGAAGAAACTTTCCGAGGTAAACACATTTCCGACTGCGTACCCAACACGGTTCTGACAAGCGTGCAGTTGCTTTCCAACCTGGGCAGCTTCGTGGAAGCTAAACCTAACCTCATTCCCGAGGAAAGTGATATGCCCGCTTTCCTGAGGCTCTTATACGAAGTCCTTGGCCACCCTAGTCTCGTCGTTTCCATTCCTGTTCTACATGCGTGGACAAGATTGCTGCGCACTCGTTCCATCAGAGATTCTCCTGCGGTTCTACAATTAGTTCCTGCCCTATTAGAGACTTGCAGCTCTCGCCTACTGCGCTACGAAGCCTTGCCTGAGGACTCGGATAATCCCACCTTCGTGCTCCTCATCGAGGACCTAGACACGGCGCCCGAAAGACATGCATTCCTCGGAAACTACCGTAGGTACTGCGTAGACGTCGTAGAGGTGATTGTTCGCAAGATGCCGCTGGACGCTATGCAGCATATTCTTGGTCAAGCAACCAGCTTGTTCACTAACCTCTATGACGGTCTCGCTCCTTTCTCGCCACAAACGTTTTCGAAAAACTCTCCCTCTGTGCTCCGGGCGGACGCCCAGATCACTGTCGTCGATGCCGCTCTGAAAGGCTACTTGAAGTGGATTGCCGGTCATGGATCCGAGCCTGAAGAAGATGAGGGCAATAGGACGATCATGCAGGATGCGTTTGAAAAATGGTGCCAAGGAGTCCTCACCATTCGCTTTGAAGATCCTGAAATCAATAGGAAGATCATTCAGCTCATGGTCACATTCGCCACCAAGGCATTGTCTTCCAGGCCAAGCTTTGCTTTGCAGTTGCTCGAATACATTCTGAACCTGCCCCTGCGCGACGAGCCTTCAGCACCACCTTACTCCGAAGCGGTCAAGGGTTTGGAACAAGCCTGCACCGCTGAGATCCAGAGACTCGCTATTGCTTTCCCCGATCACTTCCTGTCAGTATATGACGAGCTCGAGCACAAGATCAACGATATCGTGAACAACCGCCTCATCGATGAACGGCAGCGGATGGGTTACACAGCATTCCTTTTCATCATAGTCCATCGCGCCACTACACTAGACCGCGACGTTCGGGAAGCTCGCTTGAAGCAAATGATGGACATGGTAAAGGACGGCTGGACGAATCATGAGCTGAGCGCCTCGCTATCTTCGTTCCAATCGTTCTGCGAAATGCTTGGTCTTGGCGATATCACAGACTTCCTTGCGTCCCGCGGTTTCCACAGAGTCTCAGACTGGGCGCAACAGCAACTGGATGCTGAAGGTCAGGCAAAGCAAGCTGAGATCCTAGCTCGTTTCCAGAGGCTGCCGCTCCGGCTGACGAAGAACCTTCTGGGCGCCTCGACCGAAAAGCTGCGCGAAAGCTCTCAGCCGTATGAGATTGCGTGTGCCCTTTGGTCGAACGCCCTTCCTGCAGTGCTTCCGAATCTCCTGCAACTCGTCAGCCACGCGCAGGCATTCATGAGCATGCGTAATTGGTCTCATCTGCCTCCGGAGATGCAAGTGGTCATGAAGCGTGTCCTTACAGACAGGTTCTGGCAGGCCGGTATCTCAACGGAGAGCAGAGACGACTTCTTTGCACGCGTGAGCGGATCCAAATCGTCGTATGAAGGATTCGCTTCCACGGTACGCGGCACAGTCAGGCAGATCCGCGAGGTCTGCTACTACATTCTTTACGGTTTCACCAGGTTCAAGGATCACTTCTACGGCATCGGTGATCTCCCGGTCCCTCTCAGTCAAGCACTGTTTGAGAACGCACAGGCACTCTCCGCACATCATGTTTCCGTCCTGCTCAACATTTCCACACAGCTCATTGAGAACTGCCCCATTCACCTTCGCTCTCAGTTCCTACCGCCCATTGTCTCCAGTCTCTTCAATGAGCTCGACACTAAGATCAGCACCGAGTGGGACACGATCAACAGACAGATCAACGAAGCCGGCGACCAAGACAATCTCGGTGATGAGATGAAGAACGAGAGCATCCTCCGCCAGCTCACGCATTCAGCCGTGATGCTGGTCTCCCTTCTCCTCGAGGATGTGCGGCTTGGTACGAAAACCTCACGGCGCAAGCAGCTGAAGCAGCGCAAACAGCTTGCCGTCACCAACGACCTCCAAGAAGCGTTGACTTCGCTGACACTGTCCATAGACAACACCTCGTCGGCCTCGCACGACCGCTCGACCGCCGCCGCCGCCGCCGCCGCCGCCAAGGCGGAGCGCATGTCGACTTTCATCCTCAGCACGCCCTCGGTCTTCGAGCCCGTCCTCGTCTTCTGCCGCACCGTGATCCGGGTGCGCGACACGCGCTGCGTCACGCTCGTGTCGCGGGTGCTGCGCGGCGCGGCGCCGCACCTCAAGGAGCACGGCCCCGCGCGCGGCTACCTCTGCTGCGACGTGCTGCAGGCGGCCATCACGTCGCTGCACGAGCCGCCGTTCGTCGACGCCCAGAAGGACCTCGCCGCCCTCATCGCGCATGTCATCCTGCTCGACGCCGCCCAGGCCCACGCCATCATCCTGAGCCTCCCCGGCCTGAGCAACCGCCCCGACAAGGTGGATCGCGCGTTCGCGCACATCCAGAGCGTCGCCAGCGAGAGGCAGCAGCGCGGCGTGGTGCTGGATTTGCTGAGCAGCGTCAGGGGCGTGAGCATCCATGAGCAGGGTAAGATGAGCCGCGTAGAGCGCCAGAAGAAGCCCCAGGTGCAGGAGCAGTATATGGCCGTGGAGCAGGGACCCGCGACGATCAAGAGGGGGGGTAGTCCCGAGTTGGGGGGCTTGGCGGATATGTTTGGTTGAGGGGTTGATATGGGAGGGGAACGTATCGTCTGGGGAAAGAGTTGAGGTGGAGCGGAGGCCGCTGCGTGAGTTTGGCCTCGCGAAGTGATGGATGGACATGGGTAATGTACAGTTGGGAAAGGATGGAAGACTTGGGGGGTGAAGGGGGCGTTGCATGGACAGAAGCGTTGGGAGTGTAAGATGGAGTTTTACACTTGTTTTTTTCCTTTTTCTTTCCTTGCGCAATTCAGAGCGCGAGAGAGGAACTCGGGGGCGGTCGAGGATCGCCGGAGATGAATGAGAGAAGGTGGTGGGGGAGAGGGAGAGAGAAAAAGATGAAAAAAGATATCCCCGATGGAAGGTTCCCTTTTGACTTGGCTATTTTTCGATGGATGGGGTGAGGTGGCGGAATGGCGGAGTTTCTTTGTAAGTAAAGTTCGTAGAATAATGGGATCGAAGCTGAGGCTCATGGTTGTTGGTGGTGTGATGAGGGGAATGATTGGTTGTTTGTTTGATGTATCAGACTCGAACGTGAAAAGCACAGAGTTTCAAAAGTTCTGAGATTTTTCGTCGCATCCCTATACCCGCGTCAAGGCCCCGCCACGGGATAGCAAATTCTGTAGAGCACACAAGTTTTGGAGTTGTGAAAATGCAAGCGTTGCTCAATGGTTTTGCATCCCACTATGAAGGTAAGTTGTAATCCACGCGTCTAATGCGGGGTTCCACAGCGTTGCACAAGCCATTATTGGTTCCAAGGTATGTTAGCCATTTTACAACCTTATCGTCCCGGCCGGGCTTATAAGTATATGCAGCCCGCACCTCGGCTCCCGCCCTTCAGCCACGCTTCCTTTCTCCCCACTCTAACACGCATGGGCAGCTTTACCATACCGACCGAGTGCCTTAATGGTTAACTGCATAACCTACAGGTTTCGCCATGTACAATAACTTATAACCACGTGACACTAATACCGTGAAGGATAAGGCGGGGCTTGATTTTCGCCTACACTTTCAACAACTGTCTGTCATTAACAACAACTCTTTGTGTAACCTTCTTCATCTTGTCGAAGGCTGTGGAACAATCTGCAGCCCTCATCAAATACTGCATTTGTTGTCAGTGCTCTGGCTCCAACAAGATGGGCGCTTAAATGGCAACGCTTGGGGGCCGTTGCGGCACAGCAAGAACGGTTCAGCCCCCACTCCGCATCCCAGTTCGAATGGCGGTCAGGCTGAAAAATTAGCATATAGTCAAAGGCTGCTGCCTCCGTGCTACGTGTTGCTTGACTTATGTCATTCTCTGAAAATTCAGCCTTGTACTCACAAAGTTCCAACGAGCAAGATCCACAGTTTAGCCACCAATGCATGCGCATCCCCGACAATTGGCACTGCGGACTCCCGCCCAGATGGTTGGACTGTTCCTTCTGGGGGTAGGGTTTGCCGTGGCCCATCATCTTTATTACAACAGTTTGACAGGCGCGGGAACCGGAGGAGGCGACAGCCAGGAATGGGTAACGCGCATTGGTACGGTACTCGCTCTCCTAACCAGGTCTACCTTGGTCGCATCTGTCAGCATCGCACTAGTACAACGTATCTGGCTACTTCTCAGAAATAGGCTCTTTTCCGTCAAGGCTTTGGACTATGTTTTCCATATAAGGAGACCCGCTCGAGTTCCTCAGCTGGGAGATGTTGACAAAGGCGCCATCGGCATATTTTCTCGAAATCATTGTCTGGTAAGATCATCATTTGGTTATACTCAATGCTGCAGCATATTGTTAACATTGACCTCAAGGCTACTACCGTTTGCTGCAGTTCTACCCCCGGGAAACCTCTCAGTTGTCCCAGTCCCACATTTGGAGCGACACCTGGTACCTGTTCCTATAATTGATTTTGCCAACTCGGAAAGGTTTCTCTACGACACTGAGGACGGAGGTACAGTTGTTCCAAGCTAAGCAGGTCTCACAACTGCTTCCGCTTTCACTATGGAAATCCTGCCCATGTCGCCGATCCGCCCAGACTGGACAAATTCGTCATGGACTTCAATGTTCTACGGCCCAAGTGTCGAATGTGCTACAGCTAATGATTCCACAAGGACTTACATTGATGGAATCACAAAAAATGCTACGTGGGGTTTCGAAAAGGAAGATGCGATAGGAATATCATACTTCGCTTTCTCTTCGCGCGATTATAATGTCCTCAACACAGTACACTTCACCCAAAATCCCTGGGACACCAGTATGGTTCCACTTGCTGGGGCTTCATCAAGGTCGAATCCTTTCATCTACGGGAAGTCAGTAACGTATGGTTTGACACCTCCTGAAGTTGTCAAAAATACCTATATCGAATGTTCGTTACGCAACGCTTCCTACACAGCACACTTCAACTTCTCGAATGGCGTTCAGAGTGTATCAACAGAGCCTTTCAGATATTTCCCCTATGAATCAGCGGTTAGGACCCCGGACGATCCTTCTGGTAGTGCGTCGAAACCTTCCCCATACTGGGCCTTTTTCTCATGCTTTCTGGATCTACTCTGGGGAAATGTGGGAGAAAATAATGAGAACTTTCAACGGCCCAACCGGACACGGATAATGGATACCGCTCTCCTGGGAAGCCCCGATATGAACATGTCTACTATGGTCTTTGGGGATGATCCCTCTGTGGATGATCCGGTGTATAGGGCACGTACGTTGAGTCGAGCTTTCTCCGCGGCCCGCGGCTGGTATTTGGAGGAACTTGTCGAGGAGCTTTTCACCAATATGACTTTGAGTCTTTATATTGCTGTCTTATGGAATTGCGCTCTTGGTGGCTCTCGTCGGACTGGTTATCGGTTTCGTCTCCCTCTTCCTCAGTGGCGTTAGCATGGACACGAACTTCTCAACCTTCATCCGCACAACGAGAAATCCAGAACTTTACAGCCTGATAGAAGGGCAGAACCTGGGACAGCTGCCATTGACTTCTACTCTTGGAAAAACGAGGCTCAAGTTTTTGGAAATAAGTGAAGGCCGCACCGCTTTTGCAACCACGGGTCAACCAATCAGGAAAGATGTCTACGAGGCACTAGATGTAAATGACGAAGTAGATCAAAGGAGCCAGCTATCAGAGGCCGGAGATCGTTTGGGCTGATGACACTGCAGGTGACAAAAGAAATTGCCCGCCCGCATCTACCTGTAACCTCGTAGAAGAATTCGACATAGGATGGGCAATTGAACACAAGATCCGGATATGAATATGAGTTTTAACTGCACGCGTTTACTTCCGGATTTTGTGTCTCACTGCCTACTAATATGATGATGCGGCATTTATATAAGGCAGATGCGGGTGGGCAATTTCTTCTGTCACCCGCCGTGCCACCACCCACCACCGCACCCCCCTACAATTGATACCTAAATCCAGATGCGCCTCCCCGGCACCTTCATACGCCTTCTTATTCAAAACCTCGGGCAACGCCCTCTTCACCCTCTCCCTTCCGATGTTGTAGTTAAAGCTTCCCTTCTGTTGAGATATACGCAGAATAGCTTAGTCAGCGAGAAGCAGGGTATAAAGGCGGCCCCCGGGTCGCCTCCCCTCCGCTCCTCATGCCAATACAACACCCTTCGCCAGAACACCCCAAATTGCAACACCTTCGTACAAGGGATTCGTCGAGCTTACCAGTTTGCCTCAATCGACGTAGTAGAAAAGCTTGTGAACGTCGGCTGATGTTTTGGGCGCTTATAGCTGATGACTCCTGCAGGCGAGCTGACGATGCTGGAGCCATGTCAAGCAGCGGCGCTGCAGAGCGACAGCTGGATCAACGGACGATACAGCAACGACGTTAAGCTAAAATCACTACTTTCTTCTCCCCCTTTGGCTACACGTAAGCTAATGTCATACACCATCGAAGAGGTTATCCCGTGTTCTTGCTTACCTTTTGTTAAACATGAAGTGTATATTCTTCCTTAATGTCATACCAGCTCGACCATCTCGAAGCTCTCCAGTATTCCATCCTCTCTGCCGTTGAAAGCTTCTCCATACATAATACCATGCACGTATGCTTCACCGACCAATTTATACCTTCTCTCATTTTTGCTCTTTTTACCCTTTGCTCTCTTCATCACATATGGCACCCTCGAACCAGCCACTAAAGCGGCCTTATCTCCAGGCTTGGTATCGACAGGTCCCAGCCCCAAATATCCCTTCTTTGTCCTGAACAAGAGGCGTTTCCTATACACCCGCAGGAATGCAGACCTGAACGTCGTGCCATCATCATATGTTACGCAGTCGAAGGCATGAAACCTGCACCACTCGCGACCCTCAGCGCCAATCTCGGCGTACCGCTTGACGCGGTCCTTGATTTCCTCGACCGAGGGCACGAAGGACTTGCTGCATTCTTCATTCACCGAAGGCTGCGGCGGCAAACAGTCCAGCCTCTCCCTCGCCTGCGCAACCAAATCCCACACATGGTCGAACGGGTGACACGGATCCCCTTCCTCCTCCAGCTCATTCGCAATCTCCCACGTCATAAACTCCCTAAACGACTCCCTCACCCTCCTCTGCGCCGCGTCATCCCCCTCCTCCCACAACCTATCCGCCATCAGCGTGCGGCACAAGACCTGCATCCCACACTCGCCCGTCGGCCCATACACGCCATCGTCCCCATTCGGCAGCAACACCACCAACACCTCCAACCATGGCGGTACGTCAATCGTCAACTGCTCGTCGCGGTCCCACAGGTCCTGCACCGCAGCCACCTCATCCCAGTCCACGGACCCCCTGACGCACAAGACGCCCGCAGTCGCGGCGGCGAACCCCCGCCGCCACAGCCTCGTCGTCGTCAGCGGCGTGCTGAACTCGGGCACCCACAACGGCAAGCCGGGGATGCGCGTGCGGGGCCCCATGTTCGGGATCTGCACGTACGACAGGCCCTCCAACGGCTCGAGAGCACTGTCGTCGGGCGCGCCGGTCGCAGCGTCCGCGTACATGGCGTCGTCGCCGGAGCCGCGCAGGAAGAGGTGGGCGACGGACGTGAAGAGCGAGGCCACGGGCACGCCGTAGTCGATGGCGATGGCGTCGGCGGGCGGCAGGGGCTTGGCGATGGTGAGGAGGGCGAAGATCTTGTCGCGGGGGTCTTTGGAGAGGAAGGTCCAGCAGAGCGACAGGATGAGGGGGAGGGAGAGGGGGGTGCCGCCGGCGCCGCCTTGGAGGAGGCGTCTGCGGTGCGAGGGCGAGCGCGGGTACGTGTCGTTGGCGAAGATGGGGGCGAGCAGCGCCCACTCGGACGGGTCGTCGCGCGTGCGCAGGCGGATTGACGCGAGCTTCCACGCCTCGGTGCTGTCGCCGCCGATGGCGTCTTCGGCGCGCTTGCCGTCGTCGAGCCGCCAGAAGGTCGAGTGGTCGAAGTAGCCGACCCGCGCGAGCAGCGCGAGGAATTTGAGCACGTCCGGCCAGCAGAACTCGTACGGCCCCGAGAACATGCGCACGCGCTTGGCAAGGCTGAGCTCCTGGACAACCCAGGTGCGCGTGAAGTAGGAGCGGGTGAGCCAGTGGGAGAGCTCTTCGACTTCGCCCGGCGCCATGATGCAGTCGGGGGGGAGTTCGTTCTCGCCCGGTCCCATGCCGTGCCGGAGGAGGTACTCGAGCGAGTTGCGCCATTTGCGGGCGAGCTCGTTCAGGTCGTCGTCGGCGTTGTTGACGCGGGAGATGGCGCGTTGGAGGCGCCAGGCCCGGTCGAGCCCGGTGCCCAGCCAGACGAGCACCTCGTCGGCCCGGTCGTAGACCTGCGGCATGATCTTGACTTGGGCTGCGCGCTCTTCCAGGTCGTCCTGGCTGATGCAGAGTGCGTCGATCCACATCATTCTCTCCGTGGGCCCCAGTTCCGCCTCTCCATCAGCGCTGCTCTCCCCATCCGAGTCTGTCTCGCTGGCATCCTCGTCTTCGGAGCAGCTCTCATCCTCATCCCCATCCTCCTCTTCATCTCCGTCTTCTTCATCTTCCCCCTCTTCATCGTCATCGTCATCCTCATCGTCATCCTCATCCTCGTCCTCGTCCTCATCTTCATATTCCGACTCACTCTCGCCATCCTCATCAATCTCCTCCCCCTCCAACTCCCTCCACAGCCCCTCCTCCTCCTCCCCATCCCCCGCCACCAACACCGCCCTCCTAACCCCCTCATCCCCCAAGAACCGCCTCACCCGTCTTAACCCCTCGCCACTCCTCCCATACTGCATCGCACACTGCAACGGCGTCCTCCCCTTCAAATCCACCAACCCCACCTGCGCGCCCGCCCTCACCAAAACCTTAACACACGCCCAATGCCCTCCCTCGGCCGCATAATGCAACGCCGTCTCCCCCCAGCCATCCCTCGCCCCGACACTCGCCCCACCCCCTCTCAACAACCTCCTCACCCGCCGCACCCTCCCCTCCGCCGCCGCCTCGATCAACGCCTGATCGTCCCCATCCGCATCCTCCTCGTCGTCACCGTCGCCACCGCCACCGCCGCCGCGCGTCCAGCTCACGCCGTCCGCGGACGGGTTGTCCGGCTGGAACTGGAGCAGCGCCTCGAACAGGTTCTTGCGCACGAGGAACAGGCGGCCGTCGACGGCGATCGGCCACGACGCGCCGCCCGCGCCGTATGCGTCGTGCGTTACGAGGGTGCATTGGAGGAGGGGTGGCCGGCGAGGGAGGGGGGAGGTGGCGGAGGGTATCGTTTTTTTTGGGTTCTTCTTGTTCTTTCTTTTGGTCTTTTCACACTTCGAACAGGGCGTACTCGCTTTTGTGCTCGCAAGTTTCAGGCACGCGAGAACAAAAAGGCTGAGGTAGAATCGAGGTTGAAAGCAAAACAAGAGCAAAAAAAAAAAAAAAAAAAAAAAGCAAAGCATCCAACAGAGAAGTTGTCAGCCCCATATTTACACATGTGCTGCTTTGGCCCCCAACGTGGCTGAAATATCGGCGGGCGAGTCGGGCCAGCGTCCCTAATCGAGTGAACACTGCCCCACTCTCGGGCCGTGACACGAGAATATCATCGTTCTTACTTTCACTCGCGCGTGATGGCACGGGAAACGTTGAACAGTGTGTGGCTTTGTAAAGTCGATTCGATGGCGAGCTGTGTGGCGGTTTCATGTAGGATCGGAATCCTTACACAGCCACCAATCACAGGGTATTCTGCTTCACCGATGAGGTTGGGCCTCTTCTCTTTACAGATAATTGGCACAATGCTAAGACGTGTCTGCTAATTCTCACTCAGTCCTACTTGAAGTGGAAGGGGAGTCTTTCCTACCACCTGCCCAGTCAGCGTGCGTGCTGTCCGAACTTTCCCCAATTACTTCCTGTCTCATTGCATATGGCATGCGTTGCTCCTTCTACTCTCAGTGACAAACAACTTTGGTTATCATCCTTGATATAGTTCTCGTGTGCTCGAATGCACCTTCAGTGCAGGACTGAATAACAGCCAGATGCTAGACGATCGCCGGGTAGCTGACATGTCTTTCAACAACAACGAGGATCTATCTCTCGAATGTATCGATACGGTCCAACTACGAAGTGCCGTGGACAATTAGAATCCCGAAAGCCAACTCATGCTCAAAGTCAGTCAGATTGAGCAACACGCACGCGCCCTGCCATGCGCAGGCCAACTCCACAACCACAAGCTCCGAAACTCAACTGAGAGCACATGTACTCCCACCCGTACAAAGCCCCAAGCCACGAAGGCAATCCAGCCACCTACCTACCTACCTACCTCCGGGCCCTTCCCCCACCACAGCCTCCCTAACCACCGCCGCCCTCGGCAAGATGCCCGCATCCTCAAACGCCACGAACGCCGCCTCCCAGCAGTCCATCGCCCTGTCCCACCGCGTCCAGCCGCACGCCCGCGCCTTGGCCGCGCTCGGCAGAACCGGCCAATCCCTCTCCCCATACCCCCCGTCGAACACGCTCCACGAGCACCAGTCGAACGCGTCCGCCCTGCCGCCGTACTTGCGCACGACGCGATCCCAGACGGGGCGCTTGTCCCGGGCCCACTCGCTCACGCTGGTTCGGAGGGTCGACACCTCCTCCTCCCCGTCGTTGATCTGCGGGGAACTGCGTACCTCGCCGCCGCCGATCAACCACCGCGCCGCCAGCCGCGGCCAGAAGAAGCGCCACACGACGGGGTCGCCCGAGGCGTGGTTGAACGCCTCGTCGCGCGCGCGGTCGTGCGTCGACGCCCACACCGTGAGGTCCGCCAGGCTGGGCGCGAACGAGACGTCGTCGGGGAAATCCAGGACCGCTTGCGAGCCGGGGAAAGGAGGGACGTTGGTGGTGGTCTGGCCCGACGACGACGACGGCGACGACTCGAGGGAGATGAGGAGGTATACGGCGAGGGTGATGGCCATGGACATGCCGTTTGCTGTTGACGAGGGTCAGTTTTGGGAACCGGGGGGTTGAGGGTTCTGGGAGAGAGAGAGAGAGAGAGAGACGGACCGGTTGGATGGAAGCCGATGATGCCGAAGGGGCGGATGATGTTGTAGGACCATTGGTTTTCGTGGTGGCGGCGCTGCTGCTGGGCGGCGAGGAGGAGGTCTTCTTGTTTGTAGTAGAAGTTGAGGCCGTTGTCGTCGGCATAGCGCGGGATGTCTTCGCTGACAGGCTGCGCGGTGGGGCCGAGATGGACGCCGTAGTGCTGTGCGGAGAAAGGTTGATGTTGATAACAGACCTCATGAGACGTTTGCTTTGCGGGTCATTTACCTTGCCGCCGGTCTGGAGGCAGACCCTCTGGAGCCGTGGACAGACTTGGCCCACGACATCCATGAAGTTTTTGAACAGTGGCACGTTTTTCTCCGGAAGCCTGGCGAGGTCGTCGTCGTGGATGTAGGATGCGAAGTAGGCGTGTGTGACGTCACGGCACACTAGTCGCAGGGCTTCAACTGCCTTTTCTTGGGAGTCGAGGAAGTCGACGGCTACAAACTCAATGCGCGAGTCGGTCCAGGGAGTCGGCGGTGGCCTCCGGGAAGTTACAACGATCTTTGACCTATGCCATGCTATGTAAGTCGGAGAGACGATTGTATGCAGAAAAGGTGGGCGTTGCATCTACCATTTTGAAGCAGACTGTTTGCTCAGATGCTCGACAATGGCATGCCCACTGATTCCATTACACCCGCTGACGAAGGCGACTTTGCGGTCGTTTGAGGCACCGGCAAGAATAGTGGTCATTTCAATGAATACCAGGGTTGAAACTGGAGAGAGTGCGTGGAGAGATGCTGTGGATTTCATCGGTCCAGCTTTATGCGTTCGATGACGTTTTGGTGACCCCGCAACACTCGGCTACAGCTGCTTCGGAAGGAGGTGTCACAGCAGCTGTGCTCGTGTGCGACAGATCATAGTCCAACACATGCTTGGCGCGTTGAAGCACGCACATTGCCTGCATTAGACTCGACTTCGCTGTCGCAAAGTGGAGAGTAGACACTTGGCTGCCAGGACGGATGCCACAATTTAGTTCGAAACTGTCTACCTTTGGTTGCCTGTTGAAATTGCCATGGCTTCCCATAAAGAGACTGTGGTCTAGTCTCTGCTTCCCAGTAATGAGTCTACGAAGAACGGCCTCCAAGGCACTCTGGGCCCAATTTCGCCTGTGCAGCAGCGTTCGTCGGAGGTCAGGGTATGATTAAGCCATGGCTACCGCCATGTAGAGACGCAAAAATGGACTAAACCAGATCGGCTCTCAAAATTCTCGAATCTGACGTGTCCGGTTCTCTGTTCTCGCCAAGTGGAGAGATAGCGTGCCAAGCGTGAGGCGTGCGTGCATTGTACGACTTGGAAATATCGGCTCTACAGAATAAATTTGCTAAGCGAACCGAGGGAATCGGTCTGATCGCCTTTTCATTCTGCCAGTACAGCCTTCAATATTTTCCATCAGCGGCTCCCGTATTGGTTTGGCGAGGCCGAGTCTCTTGTTACCTGCGCCTGCATATATGAAGTAAGCGCACAAAGGATCAACGCTGTGGAGTCGTGCGGAACCTTCTTAAGCAAAACACCCTTGTTAAATCACTCGTTACTCATATTTCAGTCGACGTGGTGAAGTGCAACTGAACAGTGATTGCCCTTGAGTTTACTACATGTGATATTTTTAGCAACTGGTGAACAGAAAAAGAATGTCTTAAATAGCAGCGTTGAGTAGAAAGATCTCATGTCGTCATATCACATAAGGAATCAGAGCAAAAAGAAAAGAAAAGATCCGGAAATGAAAGTCGACAGCGAGCTTGAAGACAAACACCATATCATACCATACTGCTCAATTAAACCTGTTCCTCCTCTCGCTCCTCACTAACAATCTCAGTGCCCCACCGCGTCTGCCCTCCTCCATCTTCAAACCAGCCCAGCTTGGTCTTGATCTCTCCCGCATCATCCCACTCCACATCCAGTTCTCTTCCCCTCACCAGTCGCAGCAACCTGTCACTTCCAGCGATCAGGACAAGGACGTCGGCGACGCATTCGACATTGCGCTTGAGGTTGCGTAGATATCTGCGCTGCAGGGCCGCAACCATGATGGTCGTGATGATGAGCCAGATGAGGATAGCAATGCTGAGCCAGACGGCGATGGCGTTCATTTTGAGCAGCTCGACCGGTCTGTCGACCGTAGCCACCGCCGTACGGTTCGTGTGCGATACGGTATCCGTCGAATTGGGTAGCATCTGCCAAGAGCCGTTCAGGAGCGGGTACCGCCCTTGGGGTAAGTCCGGTGGCAGTGAGTCGTTGATGGTTTGGTATGCCCATCCGCCCGTCTGCAGTGACAAGCCGCTGCTGACGTAGTGCTGGAAAAAGGTCGAGAAGGTACGCTCCGCGAGGCGTGTCTGTAGCGAGGCGTCGAGCAGCGCCCGTGGATCCCGTGCGCCTCCCGCCTGTGCGTACATGACGTAGCTGGGCAGGTCAAAGTTCAAGCCGCGGCTGGGCTCGCGGAAGTTGAAAGTGTTGTCACCGAGTGACTCCTGACTGCAGTCGTTTAGGTCGGCACCGTTGCTGCACACAAGATTCGTGGCACCGAGAAGGGCACGGACGAAGAGGAAACAATAGCTGGTGAGCGTTGGAGCGTCAGCGGAGCCGTAGTAGAGCAATAGAGGGATATGGGAATATGGGGAGGGGAAGGATATCGATGGCATATAGAGCCCGTCATTTGGTTAATGTCTACCTCGTCGTACTGTTAAACTCGTAGCTGGTGGCGTCGGTGTTATGAATGGCAAACTCCTCAGACCACGCATCGTCCGCCACGCTCGGCTCGCCTGTGATAGTGTACTATTGCACTCTACCTGTCATACGCTCAACCGTAACGGTTGCCTCGGCCGTCTCAACCGTCGGCCTGCATCGCAGGGTGGTTGCCTCCGGCACGTTGAGAAACATCAGTTGAACGCCACCTTCGCTGTAGAAGCTCCCTGGTAAGTCACGAGGTGTGAAGGGGCCGATAATAGCATTTCAGTGGATCCATTTGGTCGTAATATTGATGGGACCGGTGTCGGCCCGCATTTAATTGATAAAGCCTGACCAGTAAGCAACCGCTGAGCCCCTCGCTAGGTCTTCCATCCCGTTTGTGCAGCACTAGATGCGGGCCGAGGATGAGAATATAGAAGTGTCGAAAAATGCCCCGTCGAATGTCTGTTCGCCTGCCTCCTCCCAAAACAACCCATCGTCCGCATTCGCTCCAAGTTCCTAGCCCTTGCTGATTCCTTTGACGTCGTCAGTCATATTCCAAGTGGATATATTATGTACATCGCATGTTGTGAGCAATGCTGATAGATTCGAGTAGACATTCTCGTATGGGGTACAGTCAATGCGTGCGCGGATGACAGGGGTAACGACTGTGACATTGATGACTGGTATGAGATAGTCACGGCCGTACCGGACAGTGCTGATGTTTGGAAGGGAGTCAGTATCCAATGGGATAAAGCTCCATCCATCTCTGCTCCATGCGGGCTCCGAGCCATTTAGCGTCGGCTGAACTGTGGCCGTATATAACCAGTTCGTCGAGAGGTGTGTGTGTAGAGGTTGCTCAGGGAGTAGCCATAGAACCATGCCGAGGCAGCCGGCAAAAGCAGCGGTATCTTGCGCACCTCAAGGTTTCGTGCGAGTTCATGTGAGCTTGTGAGGCTTCCTTGTCCACTCGTAAACAAAGCAGACATTGCAATCGTAACTGCATCCAAGTTAGCTTGCTTACACCTTTTGGGTAACAAGTACAGCTTACAAATGGGAGACAAAGATGTTCCAACTGTAATCAAACAGAGCAACCAATGTTTTTTGTGTGCTGCTCTGAAAGCTGCTGAGATCCAGTACGAGGACTCGTACGATAGTTTTACACCGCTGTTGAGATCGGTAAGGCCATTAGACATTGAAATATATGGCTGTAGTCGACGAAAAGTAGCGTCCAAAGCGCCCCACCAAAGGCCAACCACAACGGCAAGGATAGTAGAAATGGTTGAGAAGGGCGCTGTACTTGGAAGCTCGTAGTTCAAGACTGTGATGTTCGTGTGGTAGACAAAAACTTTTTCGTAAAGCTGAGAGGTCCTTGAGATGTTTTAAAGCACGGAAACTCCCACTAAAAGTGCGAGAAGAGACCCTAGCAGCAATATTAAGATCCGAAGACGGAGTACGAAAGGTGTCCAGTCCCCTGCTCGGGTTTTTCTTGGACGTTTTTGCCCTACCGAATTTCTTAGAGATATGCTAATTCCATACGCGAGTAGTAGCTTACTTGTTTCCGTAGTGGCTATAGTATGTAGCTCATGTAGGCCTCTCGAGGTGGTATAGTATCGCCTCTCAGACATGGCTTCGTTCAGCTCGCGTTTCTCAAAAGGGTTGAATGTTGAAATATATGCCTTCGTCGTCGCCTCATTCGTGATCATTGCCGTAATGGTAACCGTCATGGCTGGATCTCCATTCAGGTTTAGAATTCTGAGGTGCCCTCTCAAGGTTGTCCATACTAGAAGCACAAGACAGAGGGAAATTGCTAATAGGGTCAGCAGTGCGGCCGCTACACCTCTCAGCACAACAACATGCCGTTCGTTTGTCGTGACTACTCCATCTTTTGCCTGTGTATCAGAAACATCGCTTTTTGTAAGGGAATGCTGCACAATTTCGCCAAAGATTCTTTGCTTGACCTTTCGCATTCGGGTAACAATGTCACCATCGTTGATCATTGCCCGGATGTTGAAGTCATATCGAGCTGCCAAAAGAATGGACAGGTCATCCATAGGTGGTCAATTACTTGAGTAGGGTGCGGTCATGTGGGATGACCAGTTTCCGTTAAGAACCATCCTCTGGATGTCGCTCACATTCAGAAGTTGGGTAGGGATTTCACTTCGCCTACTTACATACTCGTCGACATCGAAACTGATTTGTGATTCAGAATCCGATGACACTGCAACTACTGGTAACTTGGCTGCGTAATAGCGCGGTGTGCAAATCTGGCCCTCGATAACGAAGTCTGGTGAGAATGCGAGATCCTTCGGGTTAATCTGGTCCATGACATCGCTGTCAAACCAGGGAGTACTCATGACGATTAGTTCTCTGTTTCTGCATTCTTCTGAGTGATTTGCCGCGCCCCAATAGCTTGTTGTCGTGTCCTTGGGGTTCATGCTCGGAGTGTTCCAGAGTGGTGTAGAAGACGGCGATAGTGTCGACCAAAAGGAACCCTCGGCCATTGGAATCTCTCGAATTTCCACTCCCCACGTGCAACCATCTTCCGATTGAAGCAACAAAGAGCAAATCCATGATATGTCATCGGGGTTGGTTGGGTCTATTTCTTTCCTGAGAGCCTTTTTTGCCAAAGACATTGGCTTGCATTCCATTTCTGTGCTCAACACAAGCGACTCAGCTTGCCACCAATGTGCTTCTGGAGATAGAAAGGGCCCAAGTGGAGCGCTCTCAAGATGCGATGACCAGACGGGAAGTACAGTATAGTCATTTGAAATCCAGGCTGATGTGGAAGCATTCTGAAGAAGGTTCGCAATGACCCCTAGGTAAGTTTCTCGGTCCATGGAGAATGGCAGCGAGACGTTGTCTCGAAGCAACCTAGAAAACTCTACTGTCTGATTGACAGCAACGTTCGTCGGAGCCAACAGCGAGGGCGAGAAGGGTGAGATGGCAAGGAATCCGATGATGTTGATAAGCGCCGAGCCAAGAAGAGTCCAGCTTCGATTCCCGTTATTCTTCTTCTTGCTAAAGCCATCCGCCGACACATTCCACCAGGCTCCGGGTTCTTGAAGTATTGTGTACGCGGCTGGACCGCCGCTTCTATTGGCCATGCGAGCGAATGGTTCTGTTCGCTTCGCATCATTGAGGAGCATCGAGGTGAGCTGGACGTACAGGACGGCGAAGAGGGAAGTCACGAATCGCCATCCAAAGAAGAGAAAGGCCGATCCATCGTCTTTGCAAAGACTTTGATGCGTTTCAGAGTACCACCAGAACAGGCCGACGGTGAGCAGTAGTACCGCTATTGACACTGTGAGGAGACAAAAGAAGGGCCACCTGAAAGTGTATGGAAGCCATGCATCGGTCTGTTGGCGGTTGTCGCTAGCGTCCTCCTCGGCATGTTGAAGGTTATCATTCACTTCTGCCAAAGCTGGTTGGGGGATGTTGTTGGCTTCTGCAACAACGGGTCGGGTGTCGTTCGCTTCTGCATCAGCAGATGGTTGGTTATCATTTGTTTCGACATCGCCGTGCTGATGATTGTCGTTTGGTTCCGCATCTGTTTCTGCCGCATCGAGATTCTGCGACTCTGAATGTAATGAAGTTAGCAACACCGATCAGCATGCTGAATGAAGTGGACTTACGCTCCAAGCTGAGACGGCTGGAAGCTTCCAAGGTAGCACTAGGATGCTCGTGCAAGGATGCAATCTCTGTGGCGAGAGATATTTGAGAGTGACTCGGGCTCGGTTCCATCCGCAGAGTGTCACCACCATTAGAGTGTCCTTCGTCCAATGGGCTGGACGTTTCGTCATGAAATGACTGCGCATCGTCATCCCCTATGTATTGTTTATTTGGAATAGACATTCAGACAAGCGCAGCAGTATTGTTTTGCACGTGATCAGTGTGTATGGAGTGAGCTGATGATGCTGGGGAGCTGGGCAAGTCGCTTTGCTCTGAAGGAGGTATGCTGTCTGGCGCTCGAACTTCCGCAATTCGCGCTGGAGGATGAGGGTCGGCCATTGCGGATGCCTAAAACAGCAAATAGAAAAGTTAGACAATGCTTTTGATGCAGCCAGAAGTTGAAGAGCTGGGGAATTTGCGGGAAACACAGATTCGAGATGTTACTTGATATTTGTAGGCTGCGCTTGCACATACAGCTCAAAAAGAGGGAAAGAGGGCAATCCATTGCTTTGGTTGCACACTGTAACACAAAATCAGGCAGCAGTGACGAGGCAATGCTATTTAAGTTGAGTCCGGCTTCGGGGTACACAAAATAATGATATAGAACCGGCTGAACGTCAACCTTCGCATGACCACGCAACACCTTCGCAAATGAGGATACAAACCAACCTGTTAGTAGAAGCCTTAGCTATCCTGTGTGTGAGATCCATGTAAATTATGAGGCCGATGACGAGTTGCGACAATGTAATCTTACGTGCGCTCAGCCTTGCGCCGAGTAGTGCGGAGAAACTCCGCCCCTTCCGTGCAACGCCCGCGTGATGAAACCCTCAGGGCCTGCTCCTGATCCCCACGCCTCAGCCGCAGCTGATCAGACTTGCAGCATTGATTGAAACAAGATTGGAATCTGGTCTAGCCATTAGGGATGACCTCTAAATCTGGACGCAAGGATCCCGTAATTCGTCATGAAGAGAGAACTGACCGCTACCGTATATACGTATGCAAAGAACAGAGCCAAGCGGCTACAGATAAACACGGTATGTCTGTCTCCTTCGAATTTTTGACCCTCGCCCATTGATGTACTTGCAAGCGATTTGTTCGGAAAGCCCACTATGGTGTCAACCAATACACGACGTGACCTCGGATCAGCCTACAATGCTCAATCACCAATAACATTTTTGAACTCTGAATTGTTGAAACTCGGGTCCACACGCTTGCGGGGCAGTGCTGTGCGTCTTTGCCTGTCCATCCCAAGCACGAATAGAAACGGTGAGCCCGGGCCTATCACATCGTTAAAAGCGCGGAGGCCACCCCTTGTATCCCCTTTAATCAACAGCATTGCGGTTCCGCGGAAGAGAAAATGGAAACCCTCATCTCGATCTTCTCGTCTACGGATACCTCGTCGTCTTATATTCCAGTGAGCTTTTTGTTGCCCGTCCTCACTGTTACATTAAAAAGTGAGCCACGGCGGGTGATAGAAGAAATTGCCTACCCGCATCTGTCTTACATAGATGCCGCATTTAAACTATTTAAGTAGGCAGGTGAATACATGAGGCAGATGCCGGTGGCCAAATTCCTTTTCTCACCCGCCGTGGAGCGTGCCTTTTCTTTTGTTTTGCGGAGGACGGTGTAATGCTTTTAGCAGCGACGCTTTTGCTGCCCTGACCGCTCTCACCCCGCCCGCCACTTCAATCACATAACCACACCGCTCCCCCACCCTGCCAAGAAATAGCCGCCAATCCAAAATCACATTCCCCACATCCACACCCACACTCCCCCACCTACTTTCGAGACGACGGTCCCCGGACACCTCCGCGTTTAGACATCTCTACGAAGATCTCCGTCCCTTCCTTCTCTACAAAACCCGCGGACAGCACGCAGAACATACCACACACACACACAGCACACACGCCAAGCCCCAGACAGATAAAAAAACACACATGAAGTACGACCCATTCGTTACTATATACGCCAAAGTAAGTACCGCATCCCAAACGCCAGGCCAGGCCACACCACGCCACGCCAAAGCCTCTTCTCGTTCTCCATCTTCCCATCAAATCAACCAAAAATCAAGACATTCTTCTTTTTACCGCTCGCTATCTCTTTTCTACCAAAAAAAAAACGTGTGTGTGTGTGTGTGTGTGTGTGTGTGCACGTACATACGCGCGCTTACTTAGCTTCGTTCGTTGTACCTCGCTCCGGCTGGCTCTCCAACTTTTGCACAACAATAGCATCGTCTTGATATCCACCCATTCATTTCCCTCTCCCTTTCGTCCACCACCACTCGTTTTCGATGCAACAATTAGAAAAAAAAAAAATCGTTTAGATGCCCATGCGCCCATTCTGCATTCACCTCTTCCCTCCTTTCCTCTTGCCAACCACTCCAACCAACCAACCAATCACCCACTCAATCAATCAATCAACCCACCCCTCACCCTATCCTTCCCCGCGGCGGCAGCGGGCTTCTTATCCTCCGTCCGCGGCCAAGGCCCGGCATCGGGCCTCCTGAACGGATGGGCCTCGGTGTTCAGCACCCACTCGTCGAGGCTGACGAGGTCCTCGTCGGCGAACAGCAGATAAAAGTACTTGAGCGTCTCGGCGAGCCAGAAGCTCTCCATCTCGTCTTTCAGGGTCGGGGCCGACTTTGTGATGTCGTCGATGGCCGAGTAGCCGAACTCGGCGCGGCAGTGCGTCTGGATTGCCTTGAACATGTTCCAGCCCGCGTCGCGCCACGAGCGGTCGCCCGTGATGCGGTACATGTACCAGACGGATTCGATGGCTTCGGGTCTGTTTTGTGTGAAAAATACGTTGTTAGTGGCTTTACGTCTTGTTGTTTGGGGACAGGGGATGGAAGAAAAAAATCGTTACCTCAGAATATAATGCCTCGACTCGACCCTGGTGAAGCCGGTCGGCAATCTCTCCTCCTGGATGCGCTTCTCGACGTAGTCTTCGTGGTTGAGCGGCTTCTGCGGCTTCCAGATGTGCGAGATGGCCGGGTCGTTCGTGTACTGGGCGGCATCGGCATCAGCATCAGCCCCCACCACATCGGCGGCCGGCTCGTGTGCATCGCTGTACGTCGTCTTTGTCGGGCTGTCCGCGTCGTTCTCCACGCCGCCGAGCTGCCTGCGGTCCCAGCGGTGGACAGGTCCGGCGTTGGGAATGGCGTTCGGAGCGACGGCCGCAGCCGTGGCCTTGGCCGTGGCATCGGCGGCTGCGATGTTGATTTCGGGGAGTTCTGTGGCGGTTGCGGTGGCTTTGGAGCGGGCGAGGGCGACTTGCGAGCTGTAGTGCTCGAGCTGGTGCTTGTACGCCTGTTGCCTGCTGTCGGCGTAGGGGTCAAGCTCCTCGTGCCACTTGGTCTCGTTCCACTTGCAGCCGTCGAGGCTGTCGCAGGGAGTCAGGAGGGCAGACTCGGGCATGATGCCAGTGGTCGTAACGTTGTATGCCCACACGCAGCCCTCGGTGAGTTCAGCACCGATCTTGACGTCCTTGGGACGGTTGAAAATCTTCGCGCCATAAGCGAACATACCGCCGGCGAAGCAGGTAAGGTGGGTGACCTCGTGCTTCAGCTTCTTGACGGCCTTCTTGGATTTCCTGTCGGGAGGAGATACGGTGAGGGTGCCGGCGAAGAGCATGTCAGGAGAACCGTCGGGCAGCATGGGCCTGTAAAGGAGGTTCGACTTGACGACGTCTGCGGACTTCTCGTACATATCCTGATACTCAGGAGCGAGGCCGCCAAGAAGAAGATACTCCTTGGGGAAGTACTCGTACATAGAGTCAGACATGCCGCCAAGCGTGAATTGCTGGGAACCGTGAATGCTAGCGGGTACTAGACCTTGAGGCGTGCAGTCCGCTAAAGTCGCCGTTGGCTTGGTCTTCTCAGTAGACGTTGAGTCCTTCTCCACGGACGAAGATGCCTTTTCCGTGCGAACCTCATCTTCAGCATCGGCCTCTTCGGCGGCTGCCTTGGACAGGGAAAGCGGGTCATCAAGCTGACGCTTGACAAAGTCGTCCGAGAAATCGTCGTGCTCGTCATCCGGAACAGGGTTCTTGCCACCGAACCTCTCCGGGTTGTTCATGTTATTGGTCTTATCCGGGAGGATTTTCTCCGCGGCTTTCAGTGGCGGATGAGCCGAGTTGTGAGGATCGCCCAGGTTATCCGACTCGGGTCTTTTACAACCAGAGGCATCAACCTGAACCGGCCACATTCCAGGCAAAAGAGTGTCCTGCCACTCGTTGAACGCATCGGTGATACGAGCAATAGCATCGTAGTACTTCGGCTCGTTGGTGAGCTGGGCGAGCCTGGTAAATTCAACGGAAAGGGATCCTATCTCCGCAAGAACGACGCGCGTGGCAGCCCGGTGCGGCTGAGACGCATACGTACTATTCTCAAGTTAGCATAGGCTCTCACACAACCATGCCGCTCAACGTAGAGAAGAAAACTTACGGCATCCAATAGTAAAAAGTCATGGGCATGCGGTTCGGCGTATCGAACGCTCCCATCAGAACCTCAGCCAGCTCCACAGCCTTATCCAGCAAGATCTTGTGTTTCAAGCCACTGAGATCGTACGCCGCGATCAGCCCACCCAGGTAGCGAATCACCGTCTCGAACAGCGGAATGTCTTTACGGAACGTCGTCGTGAAGTCGATGTCCTGCACAGCAGCGACGGCCTCCTCGAACTCTTCCTCCAAGCCCATGATATACAGCGAATCTAGCGCGTCCACCAGCGTGGCGCCCCAGCCGGCGAACGGGTTGCGACTGCCGTTCGACACGGGGCTCAGCTCGTCCTTCATCCACGCGTACTTGCGGTATCCGTTCCACGAAAAGGCCATGGCCTCCTTGACGGCCGTGAGCTGCGCCTGCCGCTCCTTTGCCTCGACCTTGGACTCCTTCGGGAACGTCGCCTGGATCTTCGGAATCGGCTTGGGCGAGCCCGACGGCAGCTGGATCGTCGACGTCACCGGGAAGTGCTCTTCCAGCGGACGCCAGTGGATCGCCTTCTCCTCGTCCTCGACTTCCTTGCGGCCCTCGCCGCTCTCGTGTGGCACTATAACATGCGGCTCGTTTGGACCGTTGTCGGCGTCGCTTTCGAGGTAGGGGAAGTCATCGTCGACTGCGCCGGTTTCGAGAGACGGCGGCGGCTTGCCCTGCACGGGCTTGCTGGGCTTGGGAAGGGCGGGCGGCTCTTCCTGGTCCTGCGGCTTCTCGGCCTGAGGCACCGTGACGTCGGGCGCCTGGTCCTTGTCTTCGGTGACGATGGGGTTGCCATTGTTGCTGCCCTTGGGCGGCGCCAGGGCGTCGGGTATGTCGTTGGCGGCGCCGGGCACGGAGCCTTGCTGGGAGCTCGAGCTGGAGCTACCACCATTGCCCGACAGGCTGGCGCCCAGGCCGCTGGAGGTCCATGTTTCAGAGCCAGCTAATTGCCAGAGCACCAGCACGGTCAGCACGGCGAAGATGACAAAGGCGCGGTAGCGGCGGTAGCGCAACATGGTTGTGAAAAGGGGTGTCGGCGCGGTTGCGGTTGCGGTCGCAGGTCGCGGTCAGCACTTGCGGCGGGCACGGCGGAATCGCTCGCTACGAGCGGCTGGCGGTGGCGGCGCGGAGAAGCAGGGGCTGGGCGCGGTCGGCGGAGGGTGTCGCGTGCTCGCTCGAGGGACAGCAACGCAGGGGCAGCATCGAGGAAGCAGGCTGCTGAGGGTGTGGGAGCTACGTGCGAGTGGCGCTGTCTCTTGTTTATGAGGGTTCCGTCATACCGCCGTCCAGACAAGCTCACTCCCTCAAAACAGCGTGCCGCCAAGCCAGTGCGCGCCCTCTTGGCCATCCAGCGCAAGCAGCCAGGTGGATGCCGTTTCGAGTCGGGCCCACCTGCCCAACAGAGCCCAATTTACCAGCCTGCTCGTGTTTCGCATGTCCCCATTGGTGCCGCCCTTGCAGCCAAGCGACGCCGCTCCTCGCATTACTCCGTCTCGCCACCACGCACCCCGTAGCGGAGCCGGCGGAGTCCAAACTGCCGCACTGCCGAGTTTTTAATTGCCAACGGGGCCCGCGACTGTCATGCGTGAGCGCCACCGCGCTCGCGTTCTTTTTTGACTCTATAAGCTTTTGAGGCCACCTATGTTACATGTGCAAACATTCCGCCGTCAATGCCATTATCCGCAATTCCTTCTTTCCAATTGCTGCATAATCATGCCTCATGAACCCCTCGCTCACTGGTCGCCTGCCGCCGGGTCCGGTGCGCGGCCCATCTGTCGTGCTTTGAGCATCTCGTCGCAGAGCAGCAGATTCGAGGCAATGCCCGTGCTGGATGCGATGCAGTTACGAATGACACGGAACGAGTCGTACACGCCCGCCTGCACCGGGTCCATTGCCTCGCCCGAGTTCAGATCCAGACCCACAACGTTTCCCTCCGCATGCTCGTCCTGCAGTTCGGCCACTGCGTTTCCCGGTTAGCATCTCCCTGCGCTACGTGTAGTTCACAGTCTCCACTTACGGGCATCTTGGATGTCGTGGCCAGAGTTGGCAGCCAGCGTCTTGGGGATGATCAGAAGCGCGTCCGCAAACGCCTCGACGCCGTACCGCGCCTTGCCCTTGATCTCCTTCCTGAACGCATCGCTCTTGAGGTGTGCGGCGCACGCAACCTGGAAGGCGCCAGCGCCGGGCACGACGCTTCCGTCCACAATCATGTTGTACACACTCCTGAGACCGTCGCGGACAGCGTCCTTGATCTGCGTGATTGTGTGCGTGTTGGGGCCCTTGATCAACAGGGTGACCGACTTAGGCTCCTTGACGTCCTCCTGTTCAAAAGTCAGCGACCGCGCGTGTCAATTGCCGGATGATACGCACCACAAACGTGTACTTTTCCTCTCCCAGCTGGTGCTCGTACACCTTGCCGGCCCAACCAAGAACGTCGGGGGTGAGGTCGTCCACGCTGTTCATAGCGGTACCGCCACAAATAAGCTGTAACCGCTCCATGTTCCTCCTCTTGGCACGGCGCAGGGCGAGAATGCCGTTCTTGACCAACACGTCCAGACTCATGGGGTCAATGCCCTTCTGGTTTATTATCACGAAGTTCTTCGTCGGGTCATCTCCGCAAACCTCCTTCTTGAGCTCGACAATCTTCCTCAGCTTCTCGTCCACAAACCGTCTCTCACTTTCCACCAGCTTGTCACGCTGATCCGCACTCGAGTAGAAGAAGCCCGAGTTGATCTCCGACTTCTCGTATTCCAGACTGACATTGAGCGTCAGGATGTGAGCATTCTCGACGAACTTGGGCATGTCGGGGTGACGGGCACCGTGGTCCAGGGCCAGACCCCTGATAAGCTGGGTATCGGCGGCAGTGCGGTGCTGCATGGTCATGATCTCAACCATGTGCAGGTCGGGCTTCGCGGGAGCGTTGTAGATGGCAAGAACAGCGTCGACGATGTCGGGAGTCAGCTGCTCGGCGAGGGTGTTGTTCAACTTGGTGGAGAGCGAAGTACGAGCCACGGAGAGGAGCAGCTCGCGGTCAACCTCCTTGGAGTGCTTGAACCCGTCCAGGAACTTCAGGGCCTCTGTCTTTGCCATCTCGTAGCCGTCCGTAATCACACGGGGGTGGAGGCCCTCGGAGATGTATCTGTCTGCCTGCTTGAGCAGCTCGCCAACCATCAAAACCACGGAAGTTGTGCCGTCGCCGGTGATGTCGTCCTGGGCGGTGGCCGCGCGGGCAATCATGACGGCGGTGGGGTTCTGAATCTGCATCTCGTGGAGAAGGACGCTGCCATCCTTGGTGAGCTTGATCTGACCGGAGCCATCAACCAACCTGTATGTGTCAGCGTCGTTCCGTAGAGGAAGTGTTGTTGCGCAGCTCACATCTTCAAGGTGCCGCTGGGACCCAGGTTGGACGAAAGGACCTGGTAGGGTTTAGCATTCAGCGTGTCATTTGATAGGTTCGGAGAAAGCATACCTGCTGCAGACCCTCTCCGGCAGCAATGTTGACCTTCAAGGCCTCGCCGCGTCTCTATAGCTCCTGTTAGCGCGATGTGGACCGGAACGGGGGGTTGGACGTACCCGCGACTCGGCCTTTGGGTTAAGGAGCTGTGCGGCCGACATTTTGCGTTGGAGCCACGAATGTGGTAGCGGACAGTAGGGAGATGGCAGAGAGGAGCTCTTGCCAGGAGATTCAGGCGACGTGGGGCAGGCACGGGGGAGCTGGGAGTCGGCCTGCACGCGCAGAAAAGCGGCGGACGCGATTTCTGGAAGCTGCGACCAGTTAATCCGCTCCGTGGCTCCTGTTCTTGGCGCGCCCCGCCAGCCCTAAGTCCGCGCGCACGGGTCGCCGCTGCCCCTCGAAGCGCTGCCGTCATCGCCGCCCGCTCGCTCCAGTCCGCGCGCTGCTGATATCGACTGTGTCCACCTTTTGCTGGCAGAAAGCTGATCGCATTCGTTCCGCACTTCGAGCCTATCTTGGACCATCAATTCAATACTAAATTTCCAACCCGATCAACCTATCTCACACAGCTCGCGCCGCTCAGAACTCTCCGCACCCCGCCGAATCCATCTACCATCTCCTGATCTCCAGGGTCCGAGACAGACCTTCAACTACCCTCGATATACGCGCAACTTCCATCGACCGTCACAATGAGAATACGCGTGCGCGGCCCGTCGGGTGTCACCACAATCACCTTGGAGGAGCACGCGACAGTTGCCGAACTGCAGTCGACAATCGCCGAGAAGAGCGGGGTTCCGGTCTTCGACCTCAAGTACGGATATCCGCCCCAGCCGCTCGATATTTCGCAATTCGACCCTGTCACTGCCCTCAGTGACACCGGACTGAAGCTGAATGGCGAGCAACTGGTCGTCGTGCCGCGCGACGTTGGAGCGCAGTTGTCTCACCCCATGGCCGACTCCACACCAGGCCGCGCCGCTCCTCTGCCGGGCTCGCAACAAGCCAAAGAGAACCAAGAAAGCGGGCTCCAACAGCCATTGTCTCTCTCTCGGAACGCAAAGGATGTCGAGACGGACCCGCCAGAGGTTGCGGTTCCCGAGGCCGATGGTACATTGATCTTGCGCGTCATGCCGGACGATAATAGCTGCTTGTTCCGAGCTCTGGGTAGCGCGGTAATGGGGGAGTCTCTTGATGTCATGCATGAACTACGAGCAATTGTGGCCGCAGCCGTTCAGGCCAACCCCATCGATTATAACGAAGCCGTCTTGCAGAAATCCCCCGACGACTATTGCCAATGGATTCAGCGAGACGAAAGTTGGGGTGGCGACATCGAGTTGAACATTTTGAGCCAACATTTTGATATCGAGATCTGCAGTATCGACGTGCAGAGCTTGCATATCTACCGTTATAACGAGGGGAAGCCGAGGCGCTGTATTCTGGTGTACTCCGGTATCCACTACGACACTATTGCCCTCAACCCATCGTCACCTCCGCACACCAAGGCCGACATGCCTCCGGAGTTTGATCTCAAGCAATTCGATTCCATCGACGATGTTGTTCTGAACAAGGCGCTGGAGCTATGCCAGATCTTGCAATCGCGACACTACTTCACCGACACGGCCGGCTTTGCGATAAAATGCAACGTGTGCGGCTGGAAAGGCAACGGCGAGTCGGGCGCCCTGGAACACGCCAAACAAACAAGCCACATGGACTTCGGAGAAGCCCAGTAAAGTGGAACAAGCTGCTTTCTGCGCCGGTATGTGTATATGAAGCGTTAATCACGCACTAATAGATATCCCTCATTTCTTAATTCAAGCGGTGTTAGCGTTCACGAAATGGGTCACTTCTCGGTGGCAGATCTTGAATGTGCAGCCGGAATTACTAGAACTCCACTCTGGTGACTTTCTACCAGACCAGTCTCAATATCATCGAATAAAGCTAAATCAGAAACTCGTTCGTATCTCTATTCCAAGTGAAGGTCCCCTGATCTACCCGAGCAGCTGGTACAAACTCACGACGAATACAACGCCTCCATCCTCATCGTCACATACTGTTCCGCCGTCACCGGCTCATACTTCTTCGGATTCGTCCGCTCATCCCAACACCCCGGCAACGCCTCAATGACCGCATCGTCATTCGGCGCGCTAAAGAACGGAATCGAGTACCTGGCTCTACACATCTCCTCCCCTCCCCTACTCCCCACCACCGCACCCACCTCCCGCAACCTCTCCACCGGCGGCGCCCCCACCCGATGCACCGTACTCCTCCACCTCCCATTACTCCAACGCTCCAACAAGTCGCCCACATTCACCAACAACGTGCCGTCGACGGGCGGCGCGGGGCGGAACACGCCCGGGCGGTGCGGATCCTCGACCTCGAGCCCGCCGACGGCATCTTGGAAGAGGATGGTCAGCGAGCCGAAGTCGGAATGCGCGCCGATGCGGGACGCGGAGGGCGGGCTACTCTGCTTCTCTCCTCCCAGCCGCCCTTGATCCTCCTCCCCGGCCTCCTCGCCTGCACTTTCTCCCCCTCCTCCTCCTCCTCCCGCCGCCGCGGTGCCACCCGTCAGCGCCCTCAGCGGAATCGGCGGATAGTGCAGCAAGCGCAACTGAAACGCACTCGCCGAATGGGCCTCGGACAGCGCCCCCTCCCGCTCTCCCTCCATGCCCAACGCAATCGCCAGCGCCCTCAGCAGCACATGGATCATGCCCTCGCAGTCGCCGAAAAAGCCTTGCAGGAACGCGCGGAAGCCGGGCAGCGCGGCGTCGGGCAGCCAGATGTTGGGCTGGCGCGCGTCCGTCTCGTTGCCGGTCTCGTAGCTCTCCTTGTGGTCGGGCACGGCGCGCAGCGCCGCGATGGCCGCGTCGGAGAAGACGTGCTGCGACACCTTTTCGACGCCCGGCGCCGAGTAGCCGCGGTGGTGCGAGCCGCCGGGAGGGTGCGGGGCGAGCTGTTTGGTCGCGGTGGGGAGGGCGAAGAACTTCCGGGACTGGGGGGGTTGGGTTAGGGTTGGGTTAGGGTTGGGTTAGGTTGGTTGGTTGGTTGGTTGGGTGGTGGTGGTCGGTGGGAGAGTGAGAGAGGTAATGTGGTGATAACATGTGCGTTTTGGGGGAAGATGGTGTGTGTGGTGCTTGGTTGGACTCACCCATTCGAATGCCGCGTCCACCCGCTCCTGCGGCACGCCGTGGTTTTTGAGATAGACGAAACCGACCGTGGATAGCGCGTGGTCGAGCTCCTTGGCCACTGCCCTCTTCGCGGCCTCGTCCCCGGTGTAGAAGGGCCCGAAGTCCACGATTGGGACGGGCGAGTGGGTGGCGCTGCTGTCGTGCGAGCCCATGTTTCCCCGCTCCGGAAAGTCAAGGCTTCGTGATTATGGATTTTCCAGTATCGTGGGTACAGCTAGCGCGCGGAGCTGTGTGACGGCTGTGGCTGGTGATCGTGCTGGCTTGACGTATGCTAGTGGGGTGCGGGGGCGGGGTAGCTGGTGAGGTAGCTAGATAAGGGTGGCGTAGACCGAGGCCGGGATCTTCTCCTTTCCGAAAGACACCTTAGAGGCATGCAATGTAAGAATCAGTGTATATGTAGAGGGCGGGCGAGGGTCTTTATATGTATGTGGTAGCAGAATAACTCCGGTGGTTCCAGTGATCGGCGCATGTCAGCAGCTAAGGGCTGCTGGTGTCAAATTGGTGCTTACATGCTCTGCGTCAGCCGCCGAGGTTTCGGGACAGGACACCTAGCTCTGACGCAGTGCCAAGATTGGAGCTTTGAGCTTCACAAAGTTCACGGAGATGTGTGTGTTCTTAAGAGAGTGGATCGACCGATGATAAGGTCCACCCATTTTGAAGACACTCGGATTTGAGAAAGTCGTTGCCATTGAAACTACTTCTCCTCTATCATGGCATATTCCGTTGAACCGAGCCTGACGTTCCTCTTTTGCATCTCAAAGTCAATCACAGCAGATTTCCCCGGTAAGTGTTCCGAGTCCCGTGGGGGCCAAACGTACCGTGTACGAAATACTATTCGACGTGGCTGCGATGGAATCGACACAGCTAATCCAGCACCTTGTATGTTTCAATCGCAGAAAAACAAAAGCATTTGAACTTCTCGTACTGCAACACATAAAGTCCTGAAGAAGGGCAAAAGGTATATCCGCGTTATTCGGTTAACCAGAGCAGGTTTCGGAAAACAGCAGGGAGCCTGCCCAAGTTACACTACAAAGAGACGAATGTGTAGCTGTCGAATCAGATACTGAACGCTGCTAGCAACTGCCTTACAGCGCCTACCTTCGGCTCGCAACACTATTCCATACAGACTCAGGTAGAGATGACTATGTTTTTCCAGTCTATGAGCCCCACTTTTTTTTAGTTCGAGTATTTACCCCGCCACATATCTGACGATTCCCTTGAAAATTCTAATTCGACATCTCACCAGCAGTCAAAAAGCCGTTGCGTCTTGTCGTTACTGATTTAGAGCTGCGCGCCAGCGATCCTCAAGATAAGTGAACTCACTGGACTACTACCATTGTCTACGGCAATGAACACAGTCTCGGAAGCGGAAGCCATGATGCACACAATGTTGAACTCCAAGCAATCTTCCACAAGCTCGAAATCTGAGCCACCTCCAGAGGGAAATAAAATGCCCCTTTGCAAAAACTGTCAGCATGTACTTCGGAGTATCAACGCGGAACCCCAACGCTCTCTGGCTTCTATTCTCGAGACTGCCGCATCCGGATGCCTGCTCTGCAATCAGGTCTCGAGCGAGGGGTTTGGAAAGATTGATCATCCTCGCGACGAATACATCATGCAGACCTGGGCAAGACACCGCCTGACTATCTCGGCAGGGGCTAGCACTAGGACATTCCAAGCCTTTGAGCATCCCGGTATGGCCGTTAGATATGGGAAACGAAAGTGGACTCAAGGGACTAACCATTGGCAGTTCTTCAAGACAAACACACTTTTGCAAAGTGGAACGATGTCTCGACACCGCGCCGAAAAGATATCGCGGACGACGAGAAAACATGGCGAGTCATCTCGAACTGGTTGACGAGCTGCTCCTCGGACCATGAAGCTTGCGGACCCCACACTACAGACAATGGATGGATGCCCACACGCCTAATCGATGTCCAAGCAACGGACACCTCCGAAAACCTAGTGCGTTTGGTGGAGTCGAACGGAAAACCCCCAGACAAATACGTTACACTCTCGCATTGCTGGGGCCAGAGGATGCTTATCTCGCTTACCAAAGAGACGTGCGAACAGCTGAAAGGAGGGTTTCCAGTCGAGATGCTTCCGAAGACATTTTCAGACGCAGTCGTCACGACCAGAAAGATCGGGATCAGATACCTGTGGATCGACTCGTTGTGCATCCAGCAGGACTCCAGAGACGACTGGAGTAGAGAGTCTCAAACCATGCATCTGGTATATAGCAACTCCTGGTGCAACCTCGCCGCGACGGACGCCAAGGACTCATCAGTCGGACTCTTCCTGGATCGAGACCCCAGCCTCATCCTACCCTTCCAAGCAGGCGTGTGGGCCTGGGAGGACGAAAGCATTTCCAAGCCGCACACCATTTTCCGAACAGATACGTGGAACACCTATGTCTACAACAGCGTCCTGGAGCAGCGGGGCTGGGTGTTGCAAGAGCGAACCCTATCGCCGCGGCAGCTGCACTTCACCAAAGCTGGCGTCTTCTGGGAGTGCCGGTGCCTCAACGCGACCGAGTATCATCCCGCAGGCCTGCCCGAAGTCTACACGGATGAACATCTTCGCTTTTACAAAACCTTCACCGGGCGTCTGGAAGCATTTCAATCAAGCCGGGCTCGCATCGCTGACGAGTGCCGCTCCAAGGAGATGTCGTGGATCCATGACAGCTGGTGCGCCATAGTCGAGAGCTATTCCCGAGCGAAGCTCACGAAGAGCGAAGACCGACCGATCGCCATAGCAGGGTTGGCCATGAAAATGCAACTCGCCCTGAGCGACGATTACGTTGCGGGCCTCTGGAGGAGTCGGCTGGTGAGCCAGCTGTACTGGTCCATCGACGAGCCGCGGAGAGCGCATCCTTTTGGCCTCGGCAGACCACGCCCGTTGATTGCGCCGACGTGGAGCTGGACGTCCACCATGCTGCCGGTGAAGATGTTTACACAGAACCCGGCATGCCCTGACATTGACATGGCCGAGGTTCGAGACGTGCAAGAATCTCACGTGGCGGTGGACAACTGCGGCCATCTCGCGGGGCGGCGGCAGCTGCGTCTCTACACCATTCCATGGATCGCTCGTTCAAGTGGCGTTGAAAGCTACGATAACTCGGTCCATTTCATCACATTCCCCATGCTAGAGGGGCCGTATGAAACGTTCGGCTATGCGGTCCTCGACGAAGCCATCGACCCAGTAGAGGTAGATACACGGCCTTTTGTCTGTGCGCCCTTGACATACTATGACGGCCCTTTTGTGAGGATGCAGGGAATTCTCTTGTGTGAAACTGCAGAGAATAGTGGGGTGTACGAAAGGGTCGGGTCTTGGTCGTCCAAGGATCGCGCCGGTCGGGCAAAGGCGGCGAAGCTCTGGTTCCAGAAACTGAAGTCCATGACGACAGAGGAGAAGGCAAAAGTGTATCAAGAGCTCGTGATTGTCTAGCTCAAGCATTTCTACGATATAGAGTAAAAAATATTTTCCATCCATGGGAAGCTTCAATTCCTTCGTCAGCTTCAGTCGGCAGCAAGTGGGGTGCCGAGGCGGCTACATCGGTTTGGAGGAGGGTTTTTTTTTTTTTTTTTTTTTTGGGAATATCAAAGCCACGTTTCTATACCAGTCTAGATTAGTGGGGAAAAAGGTCGTAAGGAAGTTATCTATAGAGTTTACTACGGGATATGTCTGGGACTGGCTGTCTGCGGTTCAGCTTCCGGGATGCTTCAGCATATCGATTTCTTCACCCTTGTGATACCTACCAAGGTCCAGATTTGGTTTTATGTACCGGCCCCAGATGACCAACGTTGAGCGACGCACGGCTTCTCCCAGCTGTATTTCATCGACGATAAACTCCGTATTTGGTTAGACTACCGCCTCCACGCACATTCAGCTCTTTCTTGGCGCTTACGCCGAAGTTCCAAAACAACGGTACTGTCACACCTGACTGCACTTCTCCATGTCTTCCCCACTTCCGTGGTTGTGCCCTGCAGTGACCGCTTCGAGCGGGATGTGCTGTTATGTTGCTTACCCTGTGTCACAAATGTCCATCCTTGACGAATTATACTTCCATTTCAGTGAACGTGCAGATTCAGGCAAACGAAGAACCGCCCAATGCCAGAAAAAATGAACTAGACAAACTATCCAGGCGTCCACGCAGATACGGTGTGACGCTGCTTGATGCCGCACCTCCACTCACAAGTATCGCATGTGATCATGAGTATGCCCGTCGTGGATTTGAATCGCCGTAATAACGAACGGAATATTCCTTCACCGGTCAAGTTTGGTCCTCTAAATTCCGCATATGGAACGCCTAAAAAACCTCAACCTACATTGCTTCTCTTGGCTGACGGCATTGGTAGTGCCCAACAGCTACACAAGATGACTGGCCCCTCGTTGCCTCCTTTTGAAGCCGATTCAGAAAAGAAGGCAGCGGCAGTACTGATAAGGCTTAGCACTTTGAGGCGCTCAACATAAAAGGCAGCCTCCTTCCACTCCGAACTCTTTTCATGTCCATCAACCCGTCCACCTTGGAAGAACTCACAGACTTTTCACAACCAGATTACCCGACGAAAAGATGGGCTCCACAGATGTTGAATCTCACGCACGGGTGCTCAAGCCGAAGGTGCTCATCATCGGCTCGGGCCCGATTGGAGCCACGTACGCGAGGAAGCTCGTGGATTCTGGTATCGATGTCCTCATGATTGAAATGGGAGCGCAGTAAGCCACAAGCCATCCGGCTTGATCGTCATTATCTAATCCAGTACACAAGGGAACGGCCCATCCCCGGCGACCACAAGAAGAACAGTGTCCAGGTGCAGAAGGACCTCGACAACTTCATCAAGTAAGCATCTCCTCCTCCCCACCAGCCTCATCCACACGCACTGACCGTGACCTACAGAGTCGTTCAGGTACGATCGCCCTTGACCTCGCATGACCCGTAACTGAATCACACCAGGGAGGCCTCGAGCTGCTCTCCGTCCCCGTCGACAAAGTCCCCGGTCCCAACCTCGAGCCGACGTCCTGGTCCACGTAAGCAGCAACCACCCTCCCTCCCACCCACCACCCACACTAACCCCCATCCTCCTCCTCCTCCCGCAGCCGCAAAAACATCCGCAACGGCCAGAACCCCCTTCAAGACGCCTACGACAACCTGCCGGTCGCGGCCGCGACGCGGACGGTCGGCGGGATGGGCTCGCACTGGACGTGCTGCACGCCGGAGCAGCACCCCTCGCTCGAGCGCTCCGACCTCTTCAGCGCCGCGCAATGGGCGGCGCTCTACGCCGAAGCGAAATCCCTCGTCAAGACGAACAACACCTCCTTCGACGCCTCGATCCGGCAGCAGCTCGTGCTCGGGGTCCTGCGGGCCGCGCACGCGGGGCAGGGCCGCGGCTTCCAGGCGCTGCCGCTGGCGTGCGAGAGGAGGAAGGCGGGGAATACGGATTACGTCGAGTGGAGCTGCGCGGCGACCGTGCTGGGGGCAATCGCGACGGGGGAGGCGGGGAAGGGGTTGTTTGAGCTGCGGTCGTCGTGGCAGTGCGTGGAGCTGTTGCGGGAGGACTTCACCGGGCGGGTCCGCGGCGCGTTGGTGAAGGATTTGTTGGCGGACGAGTATGTTTTGGTCGAGGCGGAGCGGTATGTCGTGTGCGCGGGCGCGGTGCTGACGCCGGGGATTCTGTTCAATTCGGGGTTTAGGGCCGAGGAGGGGTCGCTGCCGGCGCTGGTGAGTACGGGTGCTGGATGGATGGATGGATGGACAGGACTTTGCTGACAAGTGAAATAGGGACACTACCTTACGGAGCAGATTATGACGTTCTGCCAGGTCGTGCTGAAGCGCAGCCTGGTTGAGTCGGTCAAGGACGACCCGTGGCATCTGGGCTGGGACAAGATCGTTAAGGAACACCAGCAGAAGTGGCCCGAAGACCCGCTGCCCTTCCCGTTCAACGATCCTGATCCGCAGGTAAGCTTTTCACTTGGTCGACTCCGAGCTATCACTGACCCAAACAGGTCTGGATGCCCGTCACGGAAGCCCGTCCATGGCACGCCCAGGTAAGTCGGCCTTGGTGATCAGTCACCATGGCATCCAGCTGAGAAGCTCGACCGCAGATCCACAGAGATGCCTTCTCGTACGGACAGACGCCAGCCGATATTGATCAGCGGACGGTGGTCGACTTCCGCTTCTACAGCGCTGTGCAGCCCATCTACAGCAACTACGTCGACTTCTCCGAGAAGATCAGGGATGGGTACAGCATGCCGCAGCCGACGTTCCACTACCAGGTCCCAGATGAGGATGCCGAGACGGCGCATCTGATGATGAAGGAGTGAGTAAACCCCAGTTGCGGGGAAGTGTTCGAACGGAGCATGTGCTGATATGGTCATCCAGCATGGTCGACGTCGCTTCGAACTTGGGCGGCTGGCTTCCCGGCGCCGAGCCCAGGTACCTTCCTCCGGGATCGGCGTTGCATATCTGTGTAAGTTATTGTCATTCCTTGCTATTTTCCTTCCACTTCTATTGTTTTTCTTCGTTTCGGAGACGAATGGTCCACTCATGTTTTTTTTTTTTTTTTTTTTCGGAAACAGGGCACCACTCGAGCAGGCAGAGATGTCAAGGACTCGGTCGTCAATAGCGAGTCGCGTGTTTGGGGTCACGACAACCTCTTCTTGGGAGGCTGCAACGTTATTCCCACCCCGAGTGCCTCCAATCCGACGCTTTCGGCTATGTGCTTCGCCATTGTTGGTGCGAATGCTATTGTGAAGGACCTCACGGAGGGACATGATGGCGCTTGAGCTGTGGGACTATCGTATGGAAAGTGGAGGGTCAAAATTGGACTTTGTCTTACAGAGATGAGAAACGCTGGCTTGTGTCTGCTGTAACTCATGACGTCACACTGAGTTTGGACATGAAAAAGATTGAAAGATATGGCAGGACCAGAATTGATTTTTTTCCCCCCAATATGAGCCTTAACACAGACCTTCGAGTCGATTCCCTTACATCAAATAGCACGCATAAGCGAATTGAATCAATTAAGTGTCGCCTGCTTCAGATAATCACCCAAATTCAAGCTGATTTGTGCGGTTAATTTGCGAGACGTCAGCTGTCAGAGCGGGGGTCAACTCAGACTTCAGCCTCGTCTGACCACTCTGATGATGAAAGTCTTTGCAACAACTCCTCGTCGCTCCTGACTTTCCATCCATTACTTCAGACCTTGACCATCGCATATC
The DNA here is from genome assembly GCA_023087385.1 of Diplodia sapinea. Classification (NCBI taxonomy): domain Eukaryota; kingdom Fungi; phylum Ascomycota; class Dothideomycetes; order Botryosphaeriales; family Botryosphaeriaceae; genus Diplodia; species Diplodia sapinea. The sequence continues at coordinate 77,390 of JAJMYO010000067.1, read as the reverse complement.
GACTGTTGTCATCTCCGCTCCGATCGAGCCTTATTTTCTTCAGCCTTGTCTTCCAGCTTCTGAAAATGCCTGTTGCCTTGGGGCTGTTCGCCCACCGGTCGTTCCTACCGTCTCCCGTAATAATATCACTGCTCGCGAGAGCCAAGTATGGCATGGTGTCCGAGTGGCTTGCACTCATTGTAAATGAGGTTGGTGAGGCCGATCTGCTGCCATTGACCATGGCGCGAAATGGAAAGGGACCAGATCTCCCTACACGGATGGTGAAAGTTCCCCTTGAGGATCCCAACCAGGCTGCCGTGGTGTCATGGCGATGGGATGGGGACTTAAACACCCGAGGTTCTCAAAACATCTTGGGCGTTGTATTCTGCGCCAAAGAGCGGGGGATTCGGTACCTATTCATCGATGTCATCTCCATCGACCAAAGCCTACCCGGAGACGCTCTTATCGAACAAGTGACTGCGTTTTCGACTCTCTACAAGTTGATACCAGTCTTCGCCGCCTACGACATCTACGATGAACAGCTCAAGTATACCGTTCGACGCCCGTGGATCCTAAGCGAGATCCGACTCTTCCGATACAATCCCACCAAAGTCATCTACGTGGGGCACAGTGGTGGAGACAGTACAAAGATAGGACCTGTTGATCCCTATGGCGTCTTGCCACCAGAGGTTCGACAATACCGTATTGGCTTCGAACTTGAAGAAGCCTGGAGAGCGAGTTTCGCTGATACGATCATCGCTGTGCTCGTTGGACATATTGGGATGTCTTCAGTTGCGGACTTCAAGCTCATCATACCCACCTACGCGAATATTTGGTCCGTTGCGTACGAACGAATGAGCCGGAACGACTATCTCCTGACGGCCGCAATCCTTTGCCGTTTTCATGGCGCGCCTGGGAGCATCATTGGGGAATGGGGTGAATCGAGAAACATTCAATACTTGACTTACGACCGGTACAAATTCGACTTAGTTGATCCAGAGCCACAAGAGTACTTTTACTTCTCATGGTTGTCTTATAGTATTCTTCTGGATGGGTTACATGTCGCTTCATGGCAGCACAAGCGTAACTGCCCTGAGATAGGGGATAGATATCGGTTCACTTGGTCGCCGGATGCAAGGAAAGTCATTTTCACCGCGCTTGACATTCCTGAATCCGAGCCTGAACCCGAGGACTTCGATGCGGCTGAAGAAGAAAGTCACGGTTGCCTCACAATGAACAACACACAAAGATTGCCGGCGCCAGCTGTAGAAGTGGTAGAACTGATCTGTAGTCAATAGTCACTTGGGATTGGAGAAATTACAATTGTTGAAATAGAACTCCAGCTCATCAATTTACCGAGATCGAGTCTCTCCAATAATTTTCCCGGATTTTTCACGAACGTTACTTTCCCAGACCCCAATCCATCTGTCAACATACACGTACGATTCGGCGCCATCATCAACAGCGATATTGGTGAGTGCTATTGATGAAACGGAACTTAGGCGATCCTCTAACAAAATACAGATGCCTTACATGAGCTACGAAGATATCGAAAGGCAACAACGAATTGAGGAGATCATTCGGGACCAAGGTGTAAGCGTGGAACCTGACAAACGTGCATTAGCCCCAAGCTCCCCTCGCGACCACGTTCCTCTAGTTCATGATTCCGCAGAAGGTTTGGCAGTTCGTGGGTACATGAATGACAGGCATCAAGGTCAACTTTACAGTTTACGACTGCAGCCTCGACAGTATGGTCCATTTAGGCTATTAAACGCCATGCACATTCTCCTGCACATCTGGGCTACCTTACTGAGTAATAAATTCACAGGACACTTGACCAATCTTACTACTACATGCTGGAAGACACGATCCGTCGTGACAAAGACCAGGTTGTTTCACGATGGGCGCGCTTGAGGAAGGAATCTTCAATTCGTGGAGACGAAGACCAGTTTTTTCCACGACGGGAGTGCCGAAGAAAGGAAACCTTCAACGAGGAGTCGTCTCACAACATTCTGACGGTTGACCAACTGTGGCTTTGGTTCATCAAGAGTGGAAACAAAGAGGAGCCAGATACCATCATATCGTCCTTTCCATCACGCAAAGGCGTAGATTCCATGGCTCGGCAATTCGACGACGTTCAAGGTAGTGTCTTGAAAGGGAGTGCTGTGAGGATACCGATGTCCAAAAGCGTCGATATCATATCTCGGATTCTGACACTTTGTTGCAACACTTTTGATCGACACCAAAGTTCCGAGTCACTCCAATTCCTGCAACAGTTTGAGAGCACTCTTGCAGAATCTGTGAGTTTCTACAAAAATTCCCAGTCTCTTTGATCCTAACCGGCTTGCAGGAAGAAACAGCAACAAATCTATTCAAGGACTTTCGCCGAATCACTGACGAGTTGTCCTCATTGAATGAAAAGCACGCAGACTACTTGAAAGAGTGCAAGCCACTTCTCAGAAAGCTTTTTGATATCCAGGAAGATACTCAGCTGCTGGAGGAAGTCAAAGAGATCCAAGACGAGATCAAGATGATCAAAATCGTAACCGAGGACCAGCTTAAAGTGTTGAAGGAGATTGAGAAATTTTCCTGGGCTCAGAAAGGGAAAGTTGTGCAAGATGCCCACGGTTTCTTGGAAGATACGCAGAGTAATTTCCAGTCGATGCAATTGCAGGCAAAATCAATTGAGGAAACGGTACGTGTGGATTTCGAAACGATCGCTACGTCTCTGACATTTAACTTCAGGTCTCAGCCTTGCTCGATCTCAAGCAGAAACAAGCCAACCTATGGGAAGCACGGTCAGCCCGAGAAGGTGCAGAAGAGAACGCGAAGCAAGGAAGCGTAAGCCGTGCTACACCCGCATAAAAGCCTTGGACCTAACTTGCAGCAGACGACATTCGTTTTCACGGTAGTGACTATCATTTTTGCCAGTATTGTCTCAACAAACAGCGCTTCAAAAACTAACTTACTTCAGCTACCACTTTCCTTCATGACTTCGTTCTTCGCCCTTGGGATATCAACGTGCCCAAAGAAAGAAGGAGAAGTTGACTGGCCATTAGGATATCTACTTGGTCTGCTGTGTAAGTCTGCATATCTGTAGGGAGCTGCTCCAGCCGACTTCATCTTAAGTCGGCATATCTGCTGCGCTCATTCTTCCGCCTTTTGTCGTGGCATTCAATATCGAACATGCCAAGAGAATGTGGAGACGACTCGAACTCGGAAATGCTAAAGTTGTCGCATTTCGTATCTTGAGACCTGTGTTGTTGATTTTGAAGTTCGTTATACCGCCGCCGTTGAGTATCTTATTCGACGCGCTTTCGGGGGAGTACTTCCCACTGGCGGGTTGGATGAAAGAACGTGACCAGCCTCACAAACCTAGTATTCAAAATCGACAAGAGACTGAAAACGCTTTCTAGGTCTCGATGCTAGAATCGTATCTAGAAACACTAAGTTTACGCTACAGATCGGCGGCGCACTATCGTCTGAGACGGGCGCAGCTGCGGGATTGGAAGGAGACTTTGAACTAAGTAATGGAATATTTCTATCTTCAATAATACATTTCAGACAGTAGAGTGCATCTTCGTTTGATCTACATAGTAGTCAGCATAGCAAGCCCTCGCATACAAACAGTATCATGATGCGCTCTGTAAGACCGATTTTGACGATAGACTCTACTCCAACGTACTGATGCCTTCCCCCCCCCTCCCCCTTCTTCTCCCCCTTCCCCCCACCAAACAGCTTCTCCTTCCCCAACCCCCGCCACACCTCCCCCAACAAACTTCTGGAACGCCACATTCCTCGTAAGCTCCTTTTCCTTTACTCCCAACGCCCTCTCAATCACCGACGCCAAATCATGGGCCGCACAAACCTTATAATCGCCACTCTCACTCCTCTTCATCCGCCGATCCAACCTCTCCTCGAGCATATCCGCCATCATCTGCACAAGGGTGCGTCCATTGACGTCCAGACATTCCATAATCTCTGCCTCTTTGTCGCAGAAGCAGGGCGACCCGATGTAAGACGGGTCGATGACGGTTCCCAGCCGGTCCCGCGCGGCAGCTTGTTGTGCGTAGTTGCGGAGGTCGTGGGCGAGGACGTGCAGGCGGTAGAGGTGGTTGTCGGTGGCGGGGCGCAGGTTGGCTATGGTGCATTTGGGGGTCGTGGCGGTGGGCTCGGTGGACGTCTCCGTCGTCGGCGATTGCGTCTGCGGCGTGGTTTTTGGTGGTGGGCTTGATTGGTCGGGGTTGCGTTGAAGAGTTGGAAACCGTCGTCTATCTCCTCCGGCGGTGCAGATGGTGTTGGCCATTGTTACTTTGCTGGTATGGTTTGGATGTTTGGGTTGTTTTGTGTCCGACTGTCGGGTATCTGAGTGGTGGCGAAGTCGTATCGTGGAAACACTCATGTATGGATGTCTTTGCGGGTGAGGATGAGGCTGTTGAATCGTGGAAACAGGTTTTTTAGCTCTCCATTTTGGCTTTTGCCTGGGCAGGTCTCTTGAAGTAGCTCAGAGAATGGTCAAGTTCGGGTCGGTGTGGGCGACAGCCTCATGCATGTCACCGACAAGCGTATCATGCCGCTGGACCATTTCCGACCTCGCGCCTTCCGGCAGGACGTTGCACTCCAGTCACCCTGCATGAAACCAGCCACCCAACCACTCAATGAGTCGATCAGGATGACCTGGAAGCTTACGATTGACTGCTTGTGAAAATTCCCATGGAACTCATGTGCTTGCAAGCTTTTGATTTATGCAGAAGCCCCTCGCAGATATTCAGAAGATCAAAACGGCTCGTTTGCCCTCCAATACCAGAGGGTAGAGCTTCCGCATCCCGCTTCGACCCAACCTCTATACAACGCCCCTACCAGCACGAATGCTCTTGGCGAGCTCCGACTGAGCAGTATTGTCCGCATAGCGCTTGTACAGCGGCTTGTAGCGCTCATCCTCACTCGTCGTCTCCTTGACGCTCTTCCTGTTCGCGATGGCCTCGGCAAACTTGCGCCACCGCTTCCACACCTCATCATCGCCCTCATCGCCCTGCTTCGGGATGCCCGAGCCGCCCTTGAACTCGTCAAATACCCAATTACGAATCTGCGCCACCAAATCAGTCAGTCTCATGCATTAAAAAACAACGAGGGAAGCGCATATACTCACCACCCACGGCCCGATATTGAAATCAATCGCCCTCGGCTCCTTGCCGCCGAAAAACGGGCCCTCGGGATCCGCCTCCTTGATCCACTCCCTCAAGAACCCCAGATACTCCGCCTTCACCTTCTCAAGGCCCTCCCTGCCGCCCTCCTCAACCTGAAACTGCAAGAAGCGATGGTACCCCGGGATGATGCGGCTCGTCACGAAATCCGCCCAGATGCGCTGCCGCGCCTTCTCGTACGGGTCCTTCGGATACAGCGACTTGCCGTGGTCGGGGTACGCCTCTTCCAGGAAGTCGACGACGACGGTGGATTCGTACAGCGGCTTGCTGTCGTACTCGAGCGTCGGGACGAGGCCGCGCGGGTTGAGCGAGAGGAGCGATTGCGGCTTGTGGTACGGGTTCACTTCGATGTATTGGTACGGGATGCCTTTTTCCTCGAGAACGAGCCACACGCGCTGCACGAAGGGGCAGAACCAGCCCGCGTAGAGCTTGAGCGGCGCCGGGGCTTGGTGGGCTGGGCACGGGTGTTAGTTGTGGGATTTGATGCTGGTGGGGTTGGAGGATCTAGGGCTTGGGGGTTCGTTTGGGTGTGGCGTCGGGGAATGGGAGCGGTGGGCTCACCTTTCACGGTGTCGATGGCCAGGCCGGTAGCCTCGGGGTAGATTTGAGCGTCGGGTGGTGCCATTGCGGGAATGGGTCGGCGGAAATGCTTGGATGGTATCGGAGCGGAATCGCGTGCCTGAATCTGCTTGGTTCTGTGCTTCCCGGGGACTGGGTACGTGGTATTTAAGTTCGGCTTGACGTTGACGTTGGAGCAGATTGATAAGCAAACGTGGTGAAGTCGTGAAGTGATGTTCGTCAAAGATGACGCAAGTGGGGGATCAGCCCATGACAGATTACCTACCCCGCACTAACATTGGATGTCTGTCGACTTCCCATGCTTCTTCCTTCAGACATCACCAACTGCGCTCCAGCTCCATTCATCCGCGGACTTTCCAATCATCTTGACTTGCTGACGCTTACACACTCTAGACAGCTCTTGGCAGCGTGCCTCTTACCAGCTCGTGCAGGCCTGAGACTCAATGGGAGCTTCCTGCTGTCAGAAAACTCAATCCTTTCGTAGCAAAAATGTTTGAATGGCTGAGGATGGTAAGCATTTCTCATCGTTGATTGATATCTCACGAATAGGTCCGGCTGTTCTGCCGCATTCGTCCGGATCCTGTCCGTCTCCGTCAGCGCCTGGATGTTAATCCGCACGTGCTCAGCCTCCCTGGCCCCCACTATTGCTTACACGTACGGCGCCTTCGCCATCACATACTTCAACGGGGCTGCCGTGACCGACTTAAAGCTGTGCTCAATCATAACCTTCATCAACGCCTCTCCGATGCGCTCGCCCACCGCTCTCTGTTCGGTGGTGAATATACACTCTTGCTCTTGCATTCTTCCTCCACCTCCTTCATGACGAGATGGCCGCTTCCCGGGACGTCCCATGGCGCCAGCACTATGTCAAATCATCTCTCCATGAGAACGATCATCCATCCAGAGTCTGGTCCAGCAGCCGTGATAGATACTGATGGCGTCTTGCCGTAGGCGATGGCATGCGTATTCGCCGCGCTGACGGTTGGAAAGGGGTGTGTGTAAGATGCCACAGGAAAGAGCACTTTTCCCTGCTACACGAGCACGTGCAGGGCGTCCATGGCCTAGATCCCCGGCGGACGTGAACCGATCCCAACCAAGGTGGCCAACAAGTAACCAAAGACAAAGATGAGGTCCGATCTTTGTTTGATTGCCTAATATTTGCAAACAGCAAAGATCTTTGCCTGTTTGCTTGGCTTATGCACCGGCCACTATCGTGAGATTCTTATGGTGTTTTGCCCCGATTGGGTAATACCCACCCATCCCCTAAATGGCCGCCAGCACTAGTAGCACTAGCAGTAACAGTAATACAGGCACTCGAAACGCTTATAAATACCAGATCAACAGCCTAGACAGTATATATACCGAACATAGCCATGGCCGGCCACCACCCACCACCACCACCCCCTCAACCAAGCATTTCGCAAATAACTACGCCTTACGATCTGGGTTTGATTGTTTTAGCTGTAACCACGATCTTTGTTTGATTAATTGGTTAAAACAAACAAATATTTGCAAATATGGTTGCTTGTTGGCCACCTTGCCCCTACCCAGTCAGGCTGGCGATCACGATGGGACTGAACGTCAGCGAATGATCCCCGAAACGATCTAGACTTGGGGAGATGGGAAAACTGCTTTCTACAACGAGCGTTTGCCGACTTGAGCCGCACATGGGGTAAAGCGAGCAAAGGTAAATGTCCGTGATCGAGGAACCGAGCAGACTCCGTTGCCCTATAGATGGCTGACTGGCGGCGCCCGCCGCTGCGTGAGACTTGTGCTTATACCGTATCATCCAGCTCCGGCCATCGAGGCTTACGACACCCTCCTGCCGCCGACTGCTAACACGACGATCACGATTCCTACGACCGGGGTATGTGCGCGGACAACGCAAGGCTGTAGCAGGATCTACCGTTATACCAAGGACCACTTGCTTGTGAATCTGCAAGCCAAGCCAGCCAATAGCCCCTGGGTGCTTACGATCTGCCGCACTATTGAAGCGAAGGTGCATACACAACGGGGGTGCTTATGTGCCGTCACACGGCAAGGCAGAGACGGGTGATTTCCCAAACCAGGAGACCTCTCATGCTTAAAAATGAAACAATTGCGCCACCCACAAGGACCACAGCCTTGTCGCAGACTTTACTACTCAGCCACGATGAGAGCGACACAGATGACTTTGAAGCACACTTGAGCTCGTCTCTGACGTCTCTGATAAGTTTCTCTGGTCCATATTCGACACCATTTGGCAAGTGGATAATGATGATGATGATACAAAGGCAAATGCCGCACCCTATCCAAAACCAGCCTCGCCTCAAGTGTCACGCACATAGTTATTCGAACCATAAGCCCAGCGTGACGCTTTCGCAGCAAAAAGCAGCTGCATGAATGTCTTCTTCTAGTAAAAGCCTACACACTTTTTCTTCTCCATCCTGTCCCAGCCGGAAACGCCATCGCCAATGCAAAGATAGTACTACAAACCCATCCATCCTTCTTCCCCCTCCCCATCACCAACCATCCACACATCCACCAATTACTTACTGCCCCTCCTACTCCTTGAACGTCGCCGTCCTCCCCGCCCTCTCCTTCTGCACCCTGCCCAGCCCCTTCGGCGCATCCGCCGCGCGCGCATACGGGTTGAACTCCTTCTTGCCCTTCTTCCCCTTCTTCTTCTCCTGCTTCCTGCGTTCGGCCGCCGACGGCGGGTTCAAGACCGACGGCGCCGACGCGTAATCGAAGGGCTGTTCTCCTTCCCCTTCTTCTTCTTCCTGCTCTTCATCCTCCTGATCCTCCTGATCCTCCGCACTGTTGTTGTTGTCGCTCTTCTTCTTCTTCTGTTGTTCCTTCTTCGCCTTCTTCGCCGCCTTCTTCGCCTTCTTCGCCGCTCGCTTCTCGTCCTTCGGATCGAGCGGCAGCGCGACGACATCTTCTTGCATCTGCATGTCGTCGTCGTCGCCACCATTGGCACCTTCCACCTCAGCCTCTGCCTCCGCCTCCTCCGCCTGCTCCGCAGCGGAAACATCCGCAAGCTTCCTCTTCCTACCCGCGCCACCGAGCGCCTTGATGACGAAAACCCCGTCGTCGCCCTCCTTCTTCGCTGGCCTATCCTCCGCCCTGACGAACGCGTGTTCGGCGCGGGAAGCGGGGTTGTTCCGCTTCTCTTCTTCCTCCGCCTCCTTCTTCACCGCATTCGCCGCAGCAGCATCGGCCGGATCGGCGAAAATCTCCGCCGTGAGCGGCGGCAGCGGGACGGCGAGGCGAATGCTCTCGGTCGTCGTGGAAGAAGCCACGCCGCCGTTCTGTTGCTGCTGCTGCTGTGCATTGTGCCACAAGCTGCTCGGGAATGCCTTGCCCCAGAAAGACGAGCTGTCGGCGCGGACGAGCGCCGCGTCGCTGATGACGGGCTTGGCGGCCGTGGTGGAGAGGGCGACGGATGTCGTGGGGATGGTTTGCGCCGCCGCCGCGGTCGGCAGCGCCGTCTTCTCCTTGGCGAAGACCTCCCACATCTCGGGCCCGTCCGCGCCGGCCTCCTTGGCGCGCGTGATGGTGCCGACCAGCTCGTCGGCGCGCAGGCGGACGATCGGGGAGATGGGCTGGGCGACGGTGAACAAGGCCGCCTTGTCCGTCGGCATGGAGCGGGCGACGCTGAAAAGGGCGTGGTTGGCCATGACGTAGTGCGTGCTTTCGTCTTCCTGGCGGGCGACGGTGTCGCGCCATTGGTGGACGGCTTTGAAGACGGAGAACTGCTCTTTGTTGAAGGCGTTGGGGTTGCGCCAGAGGGCTTTGTACCAGCCATTGGGGCCGTGGCCGTGCTTGGCGTCGTAGATGGGGTGTTCGTAGGTTTGGAGCGCGGTCTCTTTGGACTTTTCGAGGACGCGGAGGACGCGGTCTTGTTCGGGGTCGTCGAATTGGGATTTTTCAACCAGTTCGTTGCGCATGTTGTCGTAGATGTAGAGAAGAAAGTGGGTGTCGGACCGGGCGTAGTCAAACAGCTCCTGGGGGAGCGGTCTGCGATTGTCAGTAACAAAGTCGGAATGTGTGATGTAATGATGCTTACCGAATACGCCAATCTGCCGTCTGATACTGCTTCTGCGCGTTGAAGTTGACGAACTTTTGCAAAAGGAATGCAAGGCTGCCTCCAGCGTACCCTAATGCCCGCGCAGCATGGTGAGTGTCAAACAGGCCAACAAGGTAAAGTCCAAGATCGCGCTGCAGCCAGATAGCATCCATATACGCGCCATGCAAAACCTTCACGATGTTGGGGTCGGCGAAAACCTCGTTGAGGCACTGCAACCTCCTCCGCCAAGGCTTCAAAGTGTCGACGATCCAATCCTTGTTGCGAGTGCTGATTTGCATCAAAGAAACTATACCAATGTAGGTGCGGGTATCGTGGTGCTCCAGATCGATTGCAATCTCCTTCGCACTCTTGAGCTCAGCGAGCATCTCATCCAAAGCTTCCGGGGTATCGACCAAGGTAGCGGTGGTATTCTCAAACGGCTGATAGGGAATCGGATCGGCCTTGGTGTAGACTGAGGAGGGGTACTGGTAATCTTCGATCTCCTTCTGGTAGGGGTGCTGGTAGCTGTATGACTAATTAGCAAGAGCTCCCACTTGAGCAAGCTCTCCACTTACTGCTCAGCGCCATCTTCATCGGTATAGGTGCCGAAGCTCTCCTCAAAGGGCACGATGGCATTCGGCTTCGAATCAATCAGAGGCTTCCAAGGGCTCGTCGCGTCGTTCGTCGGGACGTTTTCGAACAAGGCCTGGGGCTTCGGCAAGTCCTGATTCCTAAAGTTCTTCCCACCTCTCGGCTTCGGCGCAGGCGCCGGCGACTATCCGCATCCATCAGCAAAAAAGCTCCCCAGCACACAAACATATTCTCTCTCCAACATACCTGTTCACTGCTCGGCGACAAGCGCTTCACAATCCCCGTAAACTCATCCAAGCTGGTGTCCGCGCGCTCCAGCAGGCTATCGACGACATCCACGACCCCCCTCCAGCCGGCATCGACGGCATCCACGTCCTCGAGCTTGGGGCCCGCGACTTCGGAGCCCGCGGCCGCGGAGCCCAGCAGCCGCTCCGCCAGCGACAGCAGTCGCGCGTTCTGCCGGTCCAGCGCGGCGCCCAGCTTGGGCTCCAGCGAGCGGTGGAAGCCCAAGTCTTCGGCGCACAGGGCCGTCGTGCTGCGCGTCGTCTGCACGAGGGCGCTCTGGACGCTCTTTTGGAATTCTTGGAAGTCGTCCATCGTGTAGGAAGGCGTGCGCGCGGGAGACTGGATTGATTTTCGGAGGTGCTCAGCTGCTCGAGGGATTGCGCATTGCAGGGCTGAGGCGGGGCGAAAAGGGCGCGGTCGGTCGAGTCGTCGCGTCGGTGATGTCGCGGCGCGGCCAATCTTTGTTGGAGAGAATTCTTGGGTATCGATAAGGTTGGGCAGATGAGATTAGATTAGATTGTTCCTGCCGGGGGCGGCTGCCTTCCATGCCGGCGCACGCGGACGACGACTGCTTTGCCCTTCCCATCGCCACAACACTCAACATGTCCGCATCACTCGCACCGGAATGCAACGAGATAAAAGAGTATGTGTCTTTCGCGCTCTACTCGGCTGTGATATACTGACCCGCGGTAGGCGGTATGACACCTGTTTCCTGAAATGGTACAGCGAAAGTGAGCTTCCCTGCACGCTGATCTGCCCGCCACCGCTGACCCACCGAAAGAGTTTCTTCGCGGCAATGCCACGACCGATGAGTGCGAGCCTCTTTTCAGGCAATACAAGCAATGCATAAGCGTATGATGCCTCCGATACTTCGGTTTTCTCATTCTCACCTTTGGCAGAGAGCCCTCCAGGAGCGTGGCATTGACAAGATGGTCGATGAGGCTCGTGAATCCAGCAGAGAAAATGACGCCGAGCATATGAAGGGCAACTGTAAGCTTAAGATCCTCTTGTCGTTCTCATGATGGCTGATCAAATTGGCAGAATAGGACTTTGCACTTGCATATAACTGCGACACATCCCAACGGTGGCATTGTAACATTATAAGCATTCTGATACATCTGAGCTTCTACTCCACGATTCAGCATCTCAACCCTGCTACTTCTGACGTCCGGTTTGGAAGAAACCACAAGAACAATGTACTTTTACGACAAAGTGGACCAGCTCACGAAGATTAAGAGTGCATTCATTTTTGGTATCGCCCTTTTGATTAACCGGTTTCCCCCTTTGGAAATAGTGCGCCTTGAGATGACAGCAAAAGACAACAACCTCCCCGAAAAAACAAATCTAGACAGATCAAAGACACAGGCACAAGCCCACGACTAGTAAAAACAATCCCACTCATAGTACGCCATCGGCTCATGCCGGCGGCCTTCCAGAGAATCCCCGTCCGAGTAGTCGAGCTCCGAGTCCAACCCATCCTCGTCAAAATCATCCTCCAAATCATCATCGTGATCTATTTCCTCACTCGTCAAGCTCCCATAGCTCCCTTCAGACTCGACCTCGTCGTCGAAATCGACATCGCTGCCGTCCAGCGCATCGACATCCTCATCCGCAAACGGCAGCCCTTGCATCGGATGATACCCCATCATCATATCAAACGTCTCCAACGACTCAGGCGCGAATCCGTGCCCGTGGAACACCGACCCCTCTCTTTCCAGCTCATCCTCGTACTGCTCGTCCAGATAGCTGATCAGATCGTCCTCGACGCCGTTGACGAAGTCCGTTGCCGTGTCCAGCGGACCCCCGCTCGCTGTCGGGTCCTCGCGCAGGACCTGCTCGCAGAAGCGGCGGTAGCCCGGCCGTGTCGCGAAGCTCTGGTACTTGCCCGCCTGCGGGTTCCACCGCGTCATGCGCCGCGTGCGGGCGTCCATGATCCAGTCGTGCATCTGCGGGATCGGGAACGTCATGTCGACCGGCGGCTCCGCGTACTCGATGCCCCTTTCCCTGAACAGGTCCGGCAGCCGTTTGTGGTCGTCCAGCCGCGCCACTTTGCGCTTCGACGCGTGGATCTTGACGCTCTTGAGGTGCGGGTGTTGGTCCGTCCGCGACGTCTCGAAGGCGACGAGGTTCTCGACGATGACGGGCGGTGCTTGGAAGATGACGAGCTCCTTGAGTGAAGCCGGGAGCAGGTCCGGCAGCGGCGGTTGCGTGTTCGCGACGTGGATGTCGCCGTTGTCGACGTCGTCTCCGTCCGAGTGGTTTTCCTCCTCCATCATGCTCGCGGGCGCCGCCAAGAAATGCGTCGGCTTCCAGCGCAGGGTGCCGTAGTCCATGACGACCTTCTCGAGGCTCGTGAAGTCGGCCATGGACCTGAAGCTCGTGAAGTTGCGCGGGAAGTCCCAGTGCGAGAGGTCCAGGGCCAGGTACTTTAGAGTGGTTTTGTGCCGGAGCAGATGCTCTTTGGCTTCCTTTGCCCGAAATTGCTCGTAGCCGACGTATCGGCCGCCGGCGACGTAGGAGAAGGCTTCGAGCGCTTTACAGCCTTGGACCAGGTTTTTAATCGTCTTAGGCCCTAGTGCGCAGCGTTCGAGGTAGATGTGGGTGAGCGAGAGGGACTTGGGATCGACCTGCAGGGACTTCTTGATCACGTCGTCCCATTCATCGCTTGTCGCCATGTAGCCGTGCAGCTCCCGCAACGAAGGTAATTGAATGACCGTGTTGAGCTCGGCGATATCCCAGGTCGAGTCACTGCTGTTGCCGGCGAGTTTGAGCTTGGTGAGGGACCTGAGTGAGTTTGCACAAAGCTTGTCCCAAGGTAAGCCTTGGCTCATGTGAGGACCGCGCAGTGACAGCTCCTGCAGGCGGGGCAGCTTGGAGAGCAGCAGGATAACCTGAGGGTCCTCGAGCCCGTGCTTGAGGCAGCGCAGGAATTCAACATCGTCGTGAGGCTTTGGGCGAGGAGGAGGGGTGGAGTTCACGGAGTCGGAGAGGTCGCTGCCGACTTCATCGAGGTCGTCGGAGTCGTAGCCGTCCGAGTCGTAGGTCGAGCCGTATTCACACCAAAGCTCGTTGTTCTTCTTGATCGGCCGGAGGTGCTCGCAGTCTTGGTCCTGGTGGACGAGGCCGGACTGCTTTGCAGCGGCGACGAATGAGTCGAACATGTCATCAGGGAGCTTGGGAACGTCTTTGCGAAAGCCGGGATGGAGATAGACGAGCTTGGTGTTCCAGACACCAAGTTCGACACGGCGCACGTGGTGGGCGAGATTGGCATGTTGGGAGACGATAAGGAGAAAGTTGGAGAGGTGACGGCGATATTGCAAGTTCGTGTTGATGTACTCGGAGTACAGGTGGGCGGCGACGAGCTTGTTGATGGACTTGCAGACCAGGGAGAGGTTGAGCAGATCGACTTGGTCGGCGTAGGAGATGACCCAATCGAGCAGCTCGGGCGGCAGGTCGTATAGACCAGTGAGGCTGGACGCCGGTGGGCCGGTAGTGCGACTGCCAGAGCGGAGCTTCATGTTGGATGTTGGCTGAATAATTAGCGTGGGTGGACGTGAGGTGCCGAGTCCGTGCGGTGACCTCGCCTGACAGTTGCCCTGTTGGGTACCTTTATTGCGGCCTTGACAGCTGCGACAGCGGCGACAAGGCCACTCCTGGAGAGCTACAACCGAGCTACAGCTGCCAGCGGGACGTCAGTCGTTAGGCGCGAACAGAGCCTCGGAATCGACGCGTCTTGGGAGCAGAGCGCGCTGGAGAAAGGACTGGGGTGACGCGGAGAGGCAGAGCTGGAGAGGAGGCTCGGCTCCATGAATTTTTCCGCCCAAAGCCGCGAACCACACGCGTTTCGAATGACGTAGCCGCGTCGCACCCGCGAATCCACCTGACTTTTCTCGCTCTTATCCGCCCCCATCTCTTCCCAACCTGGCTATTTCTAGTGCGGCGTACTCCCGTGTTTCAACATATCACACTCCATTGTCATGGTATTCACTTTTCAGCCGATCTCCAGAAGAAGCATGCCTGGAGTTTTACACGTGCAAGCCTGAAAACCACTCAGCATGCCAAAAATCGACTCTCTCGTTTCTAAGGACACTTCATCGTTACTCACGGCCTTGGCACGGTTAGATACACAATGAAGATCAAGTCTTCCAAATATATCGCCTTGCTTGATACCTGTAGCTCTCTTTGGCAGCCAATGATCCTTCTTCAAGCACTAGCGCCAGAACACTTGTATTCCCCGCCACAGATGGCCTGTTACAGACTGAAACCCAGCACCCACTGCGGCCCGCTTTCCGATACGCGCCGTCTGTGCCGCGTGGAACCGAAGATCCACCAGTAGACCCTTGGCAACTTATCGATGACGGCCCAAAGGACCCTGCTTATGTGCATCGACCCCGCAAACTATGTAACCTTCGACGATCGAAAACACTTTGCTCTCCATTCTCTTGCTTTCTTTCCTTCTCCTCTTCCATTCCCGGACGCAATGGCTGTTACAACCATTCTGTCAAACTTTCTATTCAGTGTCCGAGAAGCGCCTCTTACGTTCTCTCTGGGCGCCTCTATCATACTGCTTACGCTACTCTGGTTTTGGGCAAGAGATGAACTTCCACACGCCGGCTTCCCCGTCGTGGGAAAGGAGAAAGGGGAATGGCTCAACATGAAAGCAAAAATGCGCTACGTCATGAACGCAAACACCATTCTGAAGCAAGGCCTGGAGAAAGTGCGGCATGTACTCCCA
Organism: Diplodia sapinea; assembly: GCA_023087385.1. NCBI lineage: Eukaryota > Fungi > Ascomycota > Dothideomycetes > Botryosphaeriales > Botryosphaeriaceae > Diplodia > Diplodia sapinea. The sequence goes on along the minus strand of JAJMYO010000067.1, from coordinate 61,966 downwards.
ATGGCATATATTCCTGGTTTGCTAACTCAACGACAGTACAAAGGTCCCTTCCAGATTTTTGCCAGCCATGGTCCTGTCATCGTCTTACCGCCAAGCATGATGAACGAGATCCGCAACGATGACCGTCTATCGTTCCTCTAATCTGCCCAGACGGTATGGCCAAAACTCGGCGAATGGCCTCTGCTCTTGCATACTGACAGCTTCGACAAAAGCTTTTCATGCCCCAATACCCCGGGATGGAGGCCTTCCACAGCGAGCTGGAAACCCACAAGATTATCCTGGCGGTGATAAAGCAGAGCCTCACCCAATCCCTCAGTCAGTGATTCAATCGCCCCCTCCAGCGAACCGCGCAAAGAACTCGACAACACCACGTCCCTCAAGAACACTAACGCCTTACACCCGCAGACGCCATGACCCCCGCCCTCACCTCCGAAACGCACACCATGCTCCACACCCTCATTCCTACTTCCAAAGACGACTGGACCCCCATCCCCCTTGTCACCCTCGCCCCCTTCATGGCCGCTCGCCTCTTCGCAAAGGCCTTCCTCGGCGCCCCGCTCTGCCACAACAATGCGTGGCTCGACATCAGCGTCACCTACACCATCAACGCCATGCGCGCCCTGCAGCGCATGCGGCAGTGGCCGAACTTCCTGCGGCCGGTGGTGTACCACTTTTTGCCCGAGTTTGCGGTGTTGCAGGAGCAGATAGCGACGGCGAGGGGGATTGTCGAGCCGGAGGTCGAGGCGAGGAGGAGTAGGGAGAGCGGGGTTGAAAAACATCGGCCGGTCGATGCCCTCGAGTGGATGACGGTGCAGGCGGCGGGGAAGGAGGACTTCGACGTCACGCTCGCGCAGGTGCTGATGAGTTTCGTGTCGATCCACACAACGTCGGGCACGCTTCTGGGGCTGGTGTACGATGTCGTCGGGAATGGGGGCGGGGGTTGGGTAGAGCTGCTGCGGAGGGAGGTTGTCGAGGTGTTGAGGGAAGAGGGCGGCTGGAGCAAGGCCGCGCTGTACAAGATGAAGCTTATGGACAGCTGCTTGAAGGAGAGCCAGCGGCTGCATCCGATGAACTCGCGTAGAGACCCCTTCTTAATCCTCCTTTTCATTCCCACTCACCCAGTCCTCAATCGTGATGAGGCTGTATATGGACTCCTCTCTCTCTCTCTCTCTCTCTCTCTCTCTCTCTCTCTGCTAACACCCCCCGCGCAGTCTTCATGAACCGCGAGGTCACCACCCCCGTGACGCTCTCCGATGGCACCCGCCTGCCCAAGGGCGCCCTCATCGGCATCCCGACCTTCCCCATGCACGACGCGGGGGAATACTACGACCACCCCGGCTCCTTCGACGGCCGCCGCTTCCTCGAGCTGCGGGAACGCGACAACGACACCAAGTGGCAGTTCGTCACCACGAGTCCCGAGCACTTCGGATTCGGTCACGGGAAGCAATCTTGGTCAATGTTTTCTCGAAATCATGTCACCGTTACGGAAAAGGATGCTGACGATGTCGGTGTGTTGCAGTCCTGGACGGTTCTTTGCGAGCAATGAGATCAAGATCATCATGGCGCATTTGCTGTTGATGTTTGATTGGAAGTTCGCAGGGGGTGATGAGTGCGAGTTTGTGCCGGATTTGAACCAGAAGATTTGGGTGAGGCCGCGGGTGCCGGAGGTGGATTTGAGTGCGTTTTAAAATGCGACATATTCTTTCAAAAGTTCTACTATTTTCGATGATGGGTCCCCAAGATATCTCGTCTCATGATCAACGCCTCGCAATGGAGCCTCGGGGTGTTTTATGCCTCGTATTCGCAGGGGACCTTTTGGCTGAATTGCTTGCACGGAACCAGCGTTCAACAACTTTATGATTTTTCAAGTTTTAGTTGTTTGCAGGCGTTACGGAAGTGCTATAGGTTCTCGGATCAGCAAGTTGTCCAGCTATTTTTATTCTCCATGCACGTAGAGTACGACTCTACAGGCAAGTGCTACAGAGATTTGGTCTTGATCACTCTATGTATGCTTCGGATACCATTAATTCGCTCTGCCAACGCGTCTTATAGCAAACAAAGTCAAACTGCCACACCTCTAATGATACCACGACAGGAAGCAGCGACGTCAACAACTTGCCGTTTCGGGCATGGGCTGAAGATCGCTCGGTGGAGTCTGACTCGCGCCGGATCAGATAACGTTTACTTAAGCCTCCTCACAGCGCGCCTGATTTTAAGCGGCAACCTTACATCTCAGAAAAGAACAACAAGCCAATCGCCGGATCCCCTCGAACGCCAAATAGTAATGATCCCGTCAGAGAGCCGGACCAGCCACGCACAAGTCCACGGGCGCGATTGAAAAGGGATCCAAAAGAGCTCGGGAGAACAGAACATACGGCTGTGTACCACCATGGCGGTGACCGGGGCCCATTCCACCCGCGACAACAGCAACCCTCACAACACCACGGCCACCAGCCCATCCGCCGACAGCGACAACGTCGAGCTGGGCTGGCTCGACGCCCGCGACGACGAACCGTTCCTACCCGACGGCCATTCCGACGGCGGTGACGACAACCATGGCCCCCCGCGACATGCCATCGCGGCGCCTCCGGCCAAGAGACCGCGCGTGATCTGGCTAACCATCTTCTTCCTGATGAACTCGCTCGCCTTCGGCATCGCCGTCGTGCCACGGGTCAACCTGATCGTCTCGCTAATCTGCCGGCAAACACTACCCTCCACCCCTTCTTCCCCCGCCGTCGTCATCGGTGGCTACAACCCACAGTGCCAAGTCGACGCCGTGTCCTCGCGAACCGCCATGGTGCAGTCCGCCGGCAGCGTGATCGCGGGCGTGCTGTCGGCGGGCATGGCGGCGTTTCTGAACGTCCTGAGCGACCGCGTCGGGCGGGTGCGCGTCGTCGCGTACACGGCGACGGTGCTGGCCGGGGTGGAGGTCGTGTTGGTGGCACTGGCGAAGGCGCCGGTGGGCACGGATTATCGCTGGCTGTATCTGGCGTATACCCTGGATGGGCTGAGCGGGAGCTTTGCGACGATCATGGCCATGGCGAGTGCGTATATCAGCGATTGCGTGGATGAGGAGAAGAGGAATGTGCAGGTTGGTGAGTTGTGTGTGCGTTGAAAGGGTGGAGCTGGGGTTGTGTGCGATGTGCTAATGCGATTGGTGTTTGTGAAGGCAGGATGCATGGAGCCATGTTCATCGGCATTGCGGTGGGCCCGGCGATATCGAGCGCAATCGTGGCTGGGAGTGAGCAGAAGTCTCCGCTACTTGTCTTCTATCTGGGTCTTGTAGGTTGATCGAACCGGCTTGTCGGGTTGTTCGCTGACAGGATCACAGGCCACACGCGTCATCTCTCTTGTGTACCTGATGCTTTTCGTGGCCGAGAGTCTGCCACAAGCCCGGAGAAGCTTGAATAACGTCTTCCCTGCATTCTCTCAGGCTCGATGGCAGCAGATGACCAAACCGGCCAGAGGCATAGACGCCATCCTGGTCAAACTGAATAAACTCAATCCCGGGAGATGGCTGGATAGACTCGTACCTCGCGCGACCCAGGGCAGCAAGCGACTACGGCGTAACGTGGTACTGCTGCTCGCCATCAACCTCGTCTGTTACGTCGGCGCCATGGCCACCGCGGACGTCCTGATCCTCTATCCACAGGTACATCATCATTCCCTCTGCTACAGTATAAACCTTCACCACTCACAGCTTTGACCAGGTCGTCTTCAAATGGGGCAACGTCGAGAACAACATGTTCATGTCCGTCATCAACGGCTTCCGCGCCGCCGTCTCCACTCTCGGCATCCCCATCCTCATCTTCTTCTTCCAACGCCGCCGCCGCCACCACCATCACTCCACACACCCCCACCCCGACCCCCCTCCCCATCCATCCACAACAACAACAACAACCCCACCAACCCTCCTCGACCCCTCCGCCTTCCCCACCGACCTCGACGCTCTCCCCTCCCCCACAACCCCACACCACCACCGCCCCGACCCCGACGCCACCCTCCCAATGACCCCACCGCCACCGTCAGCGTCCCACCAAGACACCACTCTCGACCCCCTCGACCGCGCCCTCATCGTCACCGCCCTCCTCTTCGACATCTTCGGCTACCTCGGCTACGCCGCCTCGCCCAACGGCATCCTCTTCACCCTCTGCGGCGCCGCCGCCGCCTTTGGCGCCGTCGGCCTGTCGACCTCGGAAGCGGCGCTGACGAAGATCGTGGCGCCGTCGTCATCGTCGTCGTCGGTATTCAACACCTCCGGCGGCGGTGGTGGTTCGCGGGTGGGCGAGTTGATGGCGGGGCTGGGGCTGCTGCAGAGCGTGGTGCGCATCGTGGCGCCGGCCGTGGTGAACGTCGTGTACGGGGAGACGGTGGCGGTGGGGCGGCCGGGGACGGCGTTTGTGGGCGTGGCGGCCGTGTTGGCGGTCGGGGTGGGGTTGACGTTGGGGTTGGTTGTCGGTGGGTGAGCGTGAGCTTTCTTCTTCTTCTTCTTCTTGTATTTTTGGGGGGTTTGGGGTCGTCTTTTGAGATATCTCTGGTCGCGGAGGCTTCGAGTGCGTGTGAAGTGTAGATAGCTCTAGAGAGCGTACGGTGGATGCTGGACTTGACGTTGTTGAAGAGCCCGTCTGGACCGTATATGAGCCATACTTCAACGAAGCTTCCCGCTGAAGTGACCGACGAACAAGACCAGAGTAGAGAAACTTGCCATGTCACAAAGTACCAAGGTACAATATATATGAGCCACAAGCAAGTTCATTCCGTAACCTCGCCTGGGAAGAGCCTGTGTGGCGCCAATTGGACCATGCAGAGCTCCCAGGCAGCTCGTGGTGAGGTCGCGGTTTCGAGGCCGGTCTTAAAAACAGGCGATCCTCATAGTGTCTGTTCTTGTCCCACCGGTATTCTGCCTACGCGGTGATCAATTTTTTGCTTTTTTGATCCATCGACCAATGAATGCCTCACGTCGTGGAGAATAGCGTGGCTTTCAAGGAAAGCTGGCTGTCTTTTTTTTCATGCGGAGGACTGCACCGAGAGTCTCTTTACTTGATTATTAATAGTCTATGGTTATATTTATGGTCTGTTCTGGAGTTCATCGACACTGTGTTGTTCAATCCCCATCCGACCGTTTCCTGCCTCTTCTAAAGATGCTACAAAATGACAGAGACAGGCATCTACAATGGCGGTACTCCCGATGAATGAAGGGAGCCCAGAGAGGTTTTCCTAGTTTCGCTCATGTATCCACACTCCATGACTTCAAACGCGTGGTGTTGCTCAACATGTGCGCCTGGTCCATCCCACGGCACGTTCGAAACTTCTGCCCTGTAGCTCATTCAAACCCCAAGGTAGAGTCTGAGAGCATATGCGGCGACAGCGGCCTGAATCCACCTTTCCCCGCCTTCCCCATCACCTCTCACTCCTTTTTGCCTTCTTCTTCCTCCGACGCCGACCCGCTCCTACTCGCCATCGCCTCTTCACATGCCATCCTCACCTCCTCCACACCCTGCACACCATTCCACTTCCCCAACACCGCCCTTATCTCCTCCCACTCTTTCTCCGCTTCGCCCACCTCCCCCGCGCCGACCTTCGCCCTCAACCTCCTCGGCGCATCCAAGACCCACCGCACAGTCTGCCGCTGCTTCTCCTTCTCGTCCACCTTCTTCTTCCCGTTCCCATCGACCGACGCCGGCGAGCTGCTGCGGGACTTCGGCAGTGCGTGTTCGGCAATGGAGGCGGACAGCGCGGTCGCGGTTTCGGCAATGTGTGAGATGGCCGGGGAGAGGGTCGACGTGGCGGGCGTGAGGGGGTCCATGTTCGTCCTCATCTGCCAACGATCAGTCTCCCTTTTCACCAGAATCCAAACCATATATGCAAATCCCGGGAAGGACAACCCATACTTTCCGGATCGTATCCGTCGCCGCGATCAGCTTGGAGTAATTGTCGTAAACCAGCGCCTTGCGCTCGCCATCCAAACCCTTAATCTCTGTATTCCCCGAACAAATCAGCCCAACACACCATAAACAATAAAGGCGAGGTAAGAGAGCAAAACTCACGACCGACCAACCCGCTCTCCACCCTCAACACCCCCTCCAACCCTTCCCTCTCCAACGTCCTCTGCACAAAAACCTGCGCGTCGAACCCCTCGCGGTCCAACTCGCTCGTCTCCACCGACTCCTCCTCCTTGACGCTGTCGATTCCCAGACCGGTGCCCCCCTCGGCAGGGTGGCTTGTGGGGCCCGGAGACTTAAGGTTGTAGTAGTCGCGCAGGGCGGTGCGGTCGCGGTTGCGGGCGTTGCGCGACTTGCTCGAGGAGCGCGCACCGAGCGAGGAGGATGTGGGGACTTCGAGCGAGGTGCGCGTGGAACTCGGGGAGCGGATGGAACTAGAGGGGCGGGGGGAGGCGATGGTGGACATTTTTGTGTCGTCGTGTGGCTGGTTTAGGTCGATTGCGGAGCGGGGTTCGTTATTTCGTCAAGTCGTTGGTGGCAGGTGTGAAGGTTGGCCGGGCCGTTCGCGCGCGTTTTGCGTTGTGAGGGAGAAGGAATGGGAGAGGTGGTAGATCGGTAGACAGGTACCCGCGTCGGAAGTCCGGGGGCGGGAGGACAGCTGCGGCGACAGGGATCAGCTGTAGGGCTGAGGCAGCTGCACGAGTCATGCAGCTAGCAGCTAAGTACTCAAGCTCCGACGGCAAAGCTTCGATCTACCTCTTCCCTTCACATCCGTAGCCATGCAGAAGCTCGACTTGCACCAGCAAAGTTCTTCTCCTCCACGCACTCCGACGCGTCCAATCGCCACCCTCCGCGCTCCAAGCTGAAAAGGCCAACCAACTAATTCAACCACTATCTCCAACGAGCCAGGAAAGCAAAAAAAAAAAAAATACGAACAGTCCACAAAACCACCAACCACACAACCCATCCCACAATAAACCCCCCTCCATCTTCACCTCACCAAACGTCCCACCCACCGTCCCCACCCCACAACAACAACAACAACAACAACAACAACAACAACAACAATGCCACCACCGCCCACCTCCACGCCCACCCCCACCCCCACAACAACCGCAACAACAACCCTCACCGCCGACCTAACAACCCACCTCACCGCGCGCGGCCTGCCCCCGACGCCTTACTGGCTCCAGCACGCCGTCCTGCCCAGCCTGCGCCCCAACACGCCGCTCGCCGCGGCCCGGCAGACCGCCCTCTTCCGCCTGCTCGCGGCGGACATCGCCTCCCAACCCTCGCCGCTCGCGCACTCGCCCGCGTCCAACCGCCTCCCCGCGAACGTCGCGACCAGCGGGGCCGCGGTCAAGGAGATGGTCGTCCCGGGGCCGGTGGCCGTGCAGGTGCTCGACGCCGAGGACGTGGGGCGGAGCCGGTGGAGTCGGGTCGAGGCGTTGGAGGCGCGGGCGCGCGGGGAGGGGACCAAGGGGAGGGAGGTGGTGAGGTTGGCTGCTGAGAATGGCGACGGCGGCGGGGACGATGGCGGAGACGCGGGAAACGGTGGTGGTGGTGGTGGGGGCACTGCAAGGACGACAGCGGCGGCGGATGCGGGCGGTGGGAGGGCGGGGCCGCACAAGTTGCTCTTGGTCGACGCGGCGGGGACGCGCGTGTACGGGTTCGAGCTGGCGGCGGTGCCGGGAGTGGACGTCGAGAGGATGAGCGTAGGCGCCAAGTTGGTGCTGCGGAATGCGGTGGTGGCGAGGGGGGTGGTGTTGCTGGAGCCAAGGACGGCGACGTGTTTGGGGGGCAAGGTGGAGGCGTTGGATAAGCCGTGGAGGGAGGGGAGGTTGGCGAGATTGAGGGAAGCGGCGAGGATGGAGGAGGGGGCGAGGTGAATTTGAATGGGAGAGGAGGAGCAGGCTTGCTGGGGATTCGAATGAGCAGTCAGGACTACTGGGGCTGGCACCACATTGAAGGATAGAGAAGGAACTTTTTTGTTTACACTTCCAATTGATTGCTCAAAGAGTAGTGAGGCGCTGCATCATACTGCTACACTCTATAAACCACAACACAATACATGAGAACATTGATAATACACTCTGGACTCGCTTTGTCTCAACAAACAAACCGCTCAACTTTTCGAGATATCGCTCAAAAGGACGAATAGACCATCCTGCGCTTTTTGCCGTCTTGCAACCAATAATCGTGAGTGAGTGTGGTTGTCGCAGGATCAAGAACGCCTTTCCAATGCACAACCATCTGTCCCTCTGAGAGGAGAGATGGATCAAAACGCCAGAACCCCGCATACCTTTTGATGGCATGCAACGACCATGTTGATTAAGTTTTTTCTTACTGGCTCAGTGTCTTCTCTCGTTCACCGTTCCAGCCATCTTCTTACCCATCTCGTATGTAGAAATCATGATGGCGCAGGCCGGTGCAACCTTCAAGCACCGAGCTGACCAACCACGGAAAAGACCTGACAAGCCTTGCTCCTGGAATATGTGTAAAAGGAAGCGCGGTATCGACTGTTCTTCCGGTCTGATGGCGGACACGACGCTGCCAGCCGAACCCTTGCTGCCGCCATGTCGGACAATCTGCTGTCTGGTTTTGCCAACGTCGAAAGGCGTGGTGACGAAGGCGGCAACAGCGCCAGACGTGGCTCCGGCTACGAAACTGTCGACGAGAGTCTCGGTGTGATCCTCCTCGCTCCTGCTCCGGCTCCGGCTCCTGGTCCTAACGGCACCAGAACCCCTACTTCTTTCGATGCCCCGACCACGCATCCGCTCGCGTTCATCCGTGATGGCATTGCGCGCACTCTCATAACCCCACCAGTAAATAGCGGAGAATGGGACATCGCGCCACAGCGTCAATCCAAGGCCGCGCCACAGGCTTATCCATCCGTCTTGGCGGACCAAGTCGCCCATGCCCTTGAAGGTGTCACGGAAATGACTGCCGGAAGCACTCGAAGGCGAATGAGTAGCTTGCATGCGAGTCCGGAACATCTCAATGGGGGAGACGGCAATGGCGGCAAGAACTCTAGCGGTGCTTCCGGCAACCAATGGGGCGGTCGTGTCTCCGAAGTTGTTCTTCACGGGCGATGTTCCGGAGGTGCGCAGCCAATCGTAGCCAGCGAAGTAGATGACATTGGCGGGAACAGTCATGACGAGGGTGGGTGACAGCCCGCGCCAGAGGGTACGGACACCTTCATTGCGGGCAATCTTGCGGAGGCCGTCAAAGGTGGATGTGAACGCCTTGCGTTGAGTCTCTTCGACGGCGCATGAAGCTGCGCTCGTCGGGGTGATGGTAGGCATTACGGTGGGGCCGGCGACACAGTATGCAGCATTGTTATTAACCCAGAAGACTTCGCGGCAGCAGGCGGTAATGCCGAGATTGGGAGGAATGTTGGTGAAGCGCGCATTGTGGAGCCGGAGGGTCGAGAGGGCAGGTATGGTCCGGCGGACGGCGGCAGTGGAGGTAGGGGTGGAATGGTGTTGCGACTGGAGACGGACGCGGACCACGTCGAGTGGGGTGACTGTGCCGCGTGTTAGCAGGGTGGAGAGGGGGCGAATGCAGAGACAAGCAGGTACCTAAAAGCGAGGTGAGGATGCTTCCCGTGACGGCCGACAACATCTTCTGGGTCACGGAGATGTCGTCGGGAGGGTCTCCCTGGCTCGAAGGGGGGTTCGCCATGGTTTGCAGATTCAGGGAGTCGGGGTTTGGCGATAATCTGTCGTGAGGTTGACCTCGGACGCTGGTGGCCGCTGCGCCTGCGGTATCGGCCATGGCGGCGGCGATGATCTTCCAGGTGTCGCTGGAAGGCGATGAAAGCTATAGCTGGGGGTGCTACCGGGACGCAGGTCGCATGCTGAGGAGGAAGGAGTACTGGGCTGCGCAGGCTAAGGACGGCGGTAGCGGAGGTGTAGGTGTCAATGATATGCCCATGACATCTTTTTGCGCGGCTGGGCGCGGCAAAAGATCCAAATGGGAGATCGCGACCAAAGAAGCAAGCGCCACATAGCGCCACGTGCGTGTTGATTGATAGCGGCTGGCCGCGCCGGCCCTAGATCCTTAACGCCGATTGCCTCTCCCTCGTCATCAGGCAGCAGCCCCATCCCCCCACACCTCATGTGTTCATGACTCCGCCCGGCCCCTGCCCTCAGCACTCTTATCCCCACTTCAACTAACAATAGAGCCGTGCCACCAGCCCTGAGCCTGCGCGACCATGTCGGATCCCACTCAGTTCCCCGTGAACCCCGCCACCGCTACCGAGGAGGAGCTCGAGACGTTCAGACGCCAATGGCGAGCGGAGGTCTCGGCGCGCGCTAGTCACACCCAGCCATCTTCTGGCGCTACGCAACACACGGCACACGCGACCTCGAGTAGACCACATCCGTCTCAAAGGAACAAGGCGCCGCTACCCGCGAACCGGCCCAAGGACGCCCACACGGAGGATGACGCAGAACCGCACACATATCATGATTTGGGCGAGAAACAATTTGGGAGGAAGCTAGCGGAGCCGGCACCAGAATCTTCCAATGCGCCTGTATCGGCATTAGACCACTATGAGGAAGCGGTCAAGAGCGAGACACAAGGCAAACTGGGCGACAGCGTGAATTTGTACCGGAAAGCGTTCAAGGTTCGTTGTGGAGCCGCCGCATAGAACGATATCTGCTGACGCACTCCACAGTTGGATGCTACGGTTCAGGACATCTACAAGAAAAAGCACTTTCCAGCTGCCTCTTTCCCTAAGCAGAAACCTGCGAACGCAAACCCATCAAATGCGCCCGCCACGGTTCCCAGCACTGCCCACCACTCCCTAGCCGGCTTCTCATCAAATATAACTGATCTGGTCTCCTCATTTGCTTCCTTATCCATCCCAGGAGAGGAGCCGCCTACCGACCTCTCGCCACCGCCGCCATGCCCCATTGCCGAACTTCCCGAGGAACTGCTCGCCGACATTTTGATGTACGTCGCTGTCGACGATGTCGCAGAGTTTGCCCGTCTCTCGCAGGTCTGCAAGAGAATGGCATATCTCGTCATGACCGAAGATCGGGTATGGCGCCGGGTTACTCTTGGAGATGAGATTGGGTTTGCTGCCATGCATTACAAATGGGCCTGCAGGTTGGACGGTCAACCATTGGGCGACGACGGTGAAGGCGGGCGTCTCCTCTCGAGTTACACAGGACTACCGGATCCCGAGGAGGAGGACGAAAGACAGGAAGCTGTGCGAAGGTCCAAACTGATCGAATCGGCCTTGCACACGCTGCCTCTTGTCCCAGACCCTTATCCGAGTTTCCGTGGCCTTTTCCGCGCTAGGCCTCGCATTCGGTACAACGGTTGCTACATCAGCACTGTGAATTACACAAGACCTGGTGCACAACAGAGCAACACCTTAACCTGGGGAGTCCCGGTACTCATCGTGACCTATTACCGTTACCTTCGCTTCTATCCCGACGGCACCTGCATTTCCCTTCTGACTGTATCTGAGCCCCATGACGTGGTTCCACATCTGAGCAAGGAATATCTGTACAACAAAAACGGGGCCCACTCGCATTCCGCGCTTCCGCAGTCAGTAATGAAGGATGCATTGCCCGGTCGATGGCGTCTATCCGGTCCAGAACACCCAGTGGATCCGATGCTTTGGCCGTCTTCTTCTTCATCATCGTCGCCTTCTACTCCCGCTGAGCCAGCCTCCGTGGGTGATGTTTTACCAGCCGGGAATTTGCATGAGCCGTCGACCTCTCTCGATTTGGCTCTCTCTCCAGCCGAGACCGAAGGCATTTTGCATGTAGAGACTGAGGGAGTGACGCCCAAGTACATATTCCGAATGGCTCTCGCGTTGAACAACGCGGGCAAGGGTGCGCGTAACAACAAGCTTGCCTGGAAGGGCTATTGGAGTTACAACCGCCTCACGGATGACTGGGGCGAGTTCGGCTTGAAGAACGATAAGCCCTACTATTGGAGCCGCGTGAAGAGCTGGGCTTAGAATCGGTAAGCTTCGTTTTTCCCTTGTATTTGGATGTTGAGCCTGGGTCGCAATTCTTTGCCAGGCATGTTTGAGATTCAGCACATGATGGTGCAAGTAACAGATCTCAGTGGTAGATTTGAGATATACTAGATGTTGTAAGCAATTCATCGCCTTTTGTGGCTTTTCTGACGCTTGATATTTCGCCATCCGCACTCGTTCTCCACCTCAACGGCGTCTGGTTTGTCATAGAAGCTAGCCTGTTCTTCGAAGAGATGGCAGCGCCGAGGTTGTAGAGAGGCGGTGCAACGTATACGCAAGAAAGAAGCTGGGGCATGACCCCAATTTTTGCACCACGCTGCTGCTTCTTCCGCCCGTAGAAGGGGCGCCATCCCATCTTTCTTGCCGCAGGGATTTACGGAGCCAAGTACCTCAGTGTCTATAACCATCGATATACTGAACTCACGGCAAGCTTTGAATCCATAAGCTCAAGTAATAGTAGTTCTTTTCGAAACTAAAGTATGCTTAGGAGGGAACGTCATACGATCATATAAGCATGCACGACGCACGACGCAATTCCACAAGAAGCTTAACAAACATCAGCCAAGACTTACGTTAATAGTGAGGCCTGGCCATTTTGAGCTTACCTTCTGACTACTACTTCGTGTGCTTCCCCAAGGCAGTTGATACCGAACAACTCCACGGCCAATGTGTCCAATAGGCATAGAAAGTGGGCCTGTTCAGATTTTTGTGGCCAAGATGAGTAAAAGTAACATAACGTCAGATTCGTACCTGCTTCAACGAATATTGTGGTGCGAACAGAGCCAATCCAGCGGTCGATCCAGCGTAGCAATGCAAAGCACGTCCAAAGTACGGATAAGCTGTGACGGTCGGCGGTGGTCACAGTAACTCCCGGATGCTGTAAAGCCCGGTCTTGGTTTGGATGCAACCGGGATTCCCAGTAGTCGACATATGTGGATAGTCACAATCCGACTTGTCAGGTTGCAGGCTAAGAAGAATGAAAGAAGGATGAGAAAATTGAAAAGATCACTCTGGGCTGCAAGGTGATCCAGCGTTGCCGCCTTTGGACTGTCCTGCTCGATCACGACCGGAATATCGGCGCTATGCTGAATCAGGAAACTCCGCGGCTGGTCGATGGTCAACGCCTCAACGTGCGTATGCTTCTCAACTGTACTGATCAGGATACCTAACGGTAGAACAAGCTTTTCCATGGATGGTCCTACCTATGTGCAAGAAGTCAGTTACCTTCCTCAAGAGGTGAACGAGGGAGAGGCAAGTTAATAGGCCTGGGGAGAACAAAATACTACTAACAGATCAAAATCATGATTAGTTGAACATTCAAATTCTCGCCATCAAATGCCAACGCTGACATCTAAAATGCTTTCATTCTCGCCGAATCACCCACGAACGGTAAAAAAAAAAAAAAAAATGCGCTCATTGCGCCCTTCGAAAACGCCGATAATGCTTTGGGTATCATCGAACACAACGAAGCTCCCAAACAAAATCCCCCATACCGCCGTCCCATAGTCCCTCCTCATTCTCATCCATGCACCCTTCGCATCTCTGCACCGCGCACTCCTTGCGCTCCCACTGCCGAACCTCATCATGCCTTCCACATTCCAAACACACTTCTCCCGCCCGCACTTTCGCCGGAATCCACTTCACACACACACGTCTTCAACCGCCGCCACCACTCCGTTCATTCCCCCTCTCCTGCTCCCTTAGCTCCTGCAGCGCGGCTGCACCATCCCGACTCATACCAGCATCGCCATTGCCGCCCCTCGGATCGCGAACAACGGGTGGCGGCGCAGCCAGCGCCGTGGTTCGCGACGGTTGGGAAACCCTGATCCCCCTCGCGGTAGCCAGGGACACGAAGCGGGCGAGGGTGATGTCCTTTTCTTCCTCGGTCGGAGGATCTCTTTCCACGCTTTCCCTCAGACGGAAGGGGTGGGTCGAAGGCGGAGGCGGAGGCGGCGGTGGAGGCGGTGGCGGCAACAGGGTCCAGGACGGGTCAAAAGAAGCAGCGCCGAACGGATCCCCGAACGCGAGCGCGCCGGTCAAGTATCCGTGAAAGGCTAACGGCGTGAGTCCCGAGACGCCATATGGCGGCAAGGGAGGAGGCGGGAAATACGTCGGGAGACGCACGTTCGTGCGGTCGGCGGCGGTGCGCCTCAAAGGGCTATTCCATTCTGCGTCTTCTTCGTCTCCGCGGCACGAGGTGCACGGGTAGGCCTCGCCGCACCAGTAGCAGAACTCGTGACGGCAGAGGCACCTGTAGCAAAACAGAAAAAGGAGGAGGCATCAGCACTTCGCTTCTTCCCGAGAAAAAAACGACAAAGACAAAGACAAAGACCTCTTTCCCCCCTCCCCCTCCCCCAAGTTCTAGACGGGAAAAGAGAGCAGTAGTGACAAACGTTAAAGGGCAGAAGTTTCATTGCAAAAAAAAAAAAAAAAAAAAAAAACAATACGCACGTCAGATGGCGACACCCAGCCCTTCGTTCGACCCACCACCCACACGCGCCGCACCTCCTCCACCCCTTCTCACGCGCCAGCGCCTCGAGCAGCCGCTCCCCCTCATCCACTGGAGGACACCTTTTCCCTCCCCCCTCCCCCTCCTCCCCCTCCACATGCTCGCTCTCCAGCGCCTTGCACGCCGTACACGACCACGCCCCGCACTTCCGACACAACCCCACGCCCCTCTCCCGAAATCCACCACCACCGAAACCGTTAGAACTAGACACATTATCCCCTCCTCCTCCTCCTCCTCCTCCTCCTCCTCCTCCGGCAACGGAAACGACATCCTCCCGCCTCACCCTCGTCCCGCAGTCCACCGCCGCGCACCGCGTCGTCTTCTGCCGGCGCGCGCGGACCACCACCGCGCGGTACACGGCGCCGTCCAGCACGCGGCGCAGGAGGGGTTCGGGGAGCGCGGCGGGGCGGTGGCAGCACCGGGGGGGGAAGGGGGGGCGGAAGCCGGGTTCGTTGTTCGTGGCTGTTTTGTTGGTGGTGTTGGTGGAGGGCGGGAGCTCGCATGATATGCGGAAGAGCGTGTTGATGCAGGGGCCGCAGTAGGCGTGGTCGGCGCAGTGGCCGGTGAGGTTGTAGTGCGGCGTGGTCGTGGTGGTGCTGGTGGAGGAGGGGCAGCAGCCGGTGACGCAGGGGTGGGAGGAGAAGGGGGGGAAGGGCGGTGTTGGTGGTGGTGGTGGCGGTGGTGCGGTGTAGTCGGAAGGGGAGGACGGCGACGACGACGACGACGAGGATGACAATGAGGGGGGGTAGAAGACGGGGGGTCTATGTAACCTGCTGATGCTTTGTGTGGATTTCGGCTCCGGTGGTGGGCGTATCACATGTTGTGACAGTGGCGGAAGGGGGGAGATGAGACGAGGCGGTACAGTTGGTGGGGCTGTGGACGCCGGTGTGACTTGCGCTCCATTGGGGTGTTGTTGATGTAGGGGATGAGGACGGCCTATCTCAAGCTGAGCGCGTCTTTGGTAGCCGTCTTCTTCCAGCCCCGTAAGGCTGAGGGGGCGCCCTCGTCGTCGTCGTCGATGGTTGTGCATAGGTGGTTGTAGGGGGGAGTCGTTCGTAGGAGTATCCTTTGTAGCGAGTTCATGGTGGTGTGCATGCGTGAGAGAGGTAGATACACGTGCCTTTTATATTCTACGAGCGACCGAACAGCCAAGAAAAAAATGGGATTGTTGAACCGTGGTAACCTGATTAGTCGATTGAATAGCCCAACTAGAACCTCTTTTGTTTGCACTTTAACCCCTTGATTCAGTGTGCTCGAGTCGTGGTCCAAGGATCGTGAAAATAATTGAATGCGCGGGCAATGAGTGGAAGCAAAAGGTCACCGTCCCGTTGGTGAGCATGATGCACACCAAGGAATAATTTCTACAACCTTACCATCTCTATTCCAGGACTCGACATGAAAGGATGCTGTTCGTTACACGCGCTACACTTGACGCAATTCTTGACGCTGACGATGAGAGATAATAAGACGACCAAGTAACAGTAACCTGACTTCGTAATAGCAAGCATTTTGCGTTCATAATGAAGTGTTTAATTCGACAGGAGCATTATTCCATCATCACCCCCGGCTCTTTTTGCCGAGGCAGGGTCCTCTTAACTTCAAAAGTAATCTTCGAACATGGCTCCGTATCAACCCTGAGGTGACTATGGAAATGGAGAGAAAAGAAAAGAAGGGAAAGAGCGAGATGCGGGTTCGCAAGTTGATTCGCCTAAGCGAGTGCTCTCTAATAAGTGATCCGCCCTGGCTAGTGCGCAACCTACTGCGCATTCCTTCTTAAGTATGAACATCCGACGCGGTACCCTAAAGGGACGAAAGTGATACAAGGAAGAACAAGCTCATACAGACCCCAGTCTTCCACCACTGGGTCTCGGAACTCAGGTACTGGACAAACGGGTGCTTTCTTTGCCGAACAGCGGTAAGCAGACCCTGAAAACGTTGGTGGCTACCAAAAGCATTTCGTCCGGTCAAATCAGACCCTCAAGGATGATGGCAAGCCTTGATGGCGCAGTTCGCTGCACGATCAGCATTGTATGCGAAGAACGTGTACCTAAATCAAAGAAGACGAGGGTGAAGAAGAGCTCGGAGCGTGTCGCATTCCATAAATAATTAAGAGGCGGGGATGGAATGGTCTTTGTATCCATCAAATCGTTATGTAGCCACTCCGTCGCCAATACCGGAACTTCGCCCAGGGTATCTCGCTTTTTTCTTCAACTCACGCGACAAGTTTGATCCAAGGTAATCCCAAGCGATCAAGAACGGCCGAAGAACCTCACCAGTAAGCAACAATCACACCTTCACACTCAAATCCAGACAGCGTTGTTCAAAATGTTTTTACATTCGCCCGCATGGTGGCAGGCAGCATAATCAAATAAAATATATATCAAACACTGTGCAGAGAAGATACAAGAAAGAAAAAGAAAAAACCCCCCATATTTACAGCCAGGAGCGTGCGCACAAAATCGCAAAAGCCCCCATCTTCTTTCCAGTTAACCACTCTCAGTCAACCTTTCTCCCAATAATCATCAATCTATCGTCTCAACCGCTTAGAAGCGCCTGAACTTGGCGGTCGAGTTGCTCGAGCCACCGGTGATCTTGCCGATACCAGCGTTGGCGACGACGTCGGTCGCGGCCTCGTCGGCGCTGACGGCCTTCCAGATGGAGGTGGCGCCGTTGAAGCCCTCGAGGACGGACGTCTCCGAGTAGTCGGCGAAGTCGCCGGAGCTGGTGAGGCTGTTGGCGACACAGTTGCGGCCGAGCTGGCTGGAGCATGAAGACTCGGAGCCCGAGGGGGTGTTGAAGATGGAGCCGCCGTCGTTGGCGCTCTTGGCGGTGATGGGCTGGTTGCACTCGTTGAAGACGTTGCCCTCGATCAGGACCTCGGCGCCGGAGCCGATGTCGAAGTTGTGGCCCTTGTTGGTCTGGAAGACGTTGTTCACGGCGTGGAAGGTGATGCCGGCGCCATCGGCGCCGCCGATCTTGGGCGCACGGCCCGAGGTGTCGTGCACGTAGTTGTTGGCGAAGGTGATCTGGTCGTCGGCGCCGTAGACGAGGATGGTCCAGTAGTGCTCGCCGTTGCAGGAGGCGGACCAGTCAGTCTGGCCGTCGAACTCGTTGTTGGAGATGGTCACCTTTCCGGCCTTGTCGTAGCCGGTGACGATCATCTGGCGACCGATGAGGGAAAACTTGTTGTGGTCGACTGCGAGGGTTGGTTAGCATGTTGATCCTAGTTGTTGTGGCATGCCGCACGGCCCAGGGGAAACATGCTAGCCCGCGAGGCCGTCCAGGCACGGGATGGAAGAATGCTCAGCCGTAGTGGCAGCATGTCCAACGTGACTGTTAGGATGAAACGCTCGTGCTGCCTGCCTGCCATTGGGAGGCCTCGAGGCTCGTTCCAAATTGCCAAATGCGGAATAGCGTGTTCCTGACTGGGGGCTTGATGCTAAATGGGACAACAAAAAAGGTGGATACTTACTCCAGACCTTGTCGGAGCCAGCGAGCGTGATGGCGTCACCACCCCAGATGTACTGAGGGTTCAGGTCGGTGATGTGGATGTTCTGGATGATGACGTTCTCAACACCGCCAGTCAGGCGGAGACCCTTGCCCTTGAGGACACCCTTGTCGCCAACGCCGATGAGCGACTTGTTGCTCTTGACGGCGATGCCCGACATGGCGGCCTGGTCATAGGTGACGTCGACCGAGGGGTAGCTGGAGCTGCACCAGTTAGCCTCGTTGATGGCGTCCTGGCCACCGTTGCCGGGGCAGGTGTTGCTGTCGGGACGGCAGCCAGCGCCGCTCTTGGTGCCCTCGGTGCCGATGAAGTTGAACTCCTTGTCGACGAGAATGGTGCGGGCGGTGTCGTCCTCGAGCCACGAGATCAGCTCAGCGACGTCCGAGGGAGCGGCACCAACGGCGCTACCACCGCCAGTAACACCAGTGGCGAAACCGGTGGGCGTGCCGACGGGCGCGCTCTGGGCGGCGACGAGGGCAGGCAGGAAGAAGGCCGCAGCGCGGCAGACGGCACCCATGTTGACCATTTTTGCGGAGGTTGATGTGGTTGTTGAAAAAGGAAGGTAGTGGGAAGATTGCAGTTCCGGACTACAATCGAGGGCTTTGGGATGGAAAGAGTGACCGTGGCACTGGTAAGAACGAGTGGGAGTGAGCGATGAAGAGGAGGATCCTGATGAACAGAAACAAGCAGCCTGGCCGGCAGCAGAGCCTTTTAAGATGGGAGGTGTTTGCATGACAGAAGCGAGCTCACGCTAGAACAGCGGGCCTTGGACTGCATCTGAGTCGGGAACATCAGATCTGGTAGCTGCTCCTCTCGGTACAATCCCTATTGCTGCAGGCCTTGAAGGGCGCGCACAAGGATGGTGCGCAAACGAAACAGCGCTATGCCTGGTTCCACCGGCATGCGGATATCAAACGCTCGGCAAATGCTCAACGTCGATTCGTGCAGGTTCCGGCACCGGCCCCGATTGTCTATTGGGACGGCTGGGGGGCGGAGAGAGCCTATAGATCCGAAACACATCGCGGAGTGCCAAGAGAACCGTTGATGAGCGGACAAGGAGAGACGGCGGCAGACAAGCAACGAGGAGAGCGGGACAAGCCTCGACACGAGCGTGGAAGCATCAGATAGATGGACGAAGCCACAGAAATCCACATGACGCGCAACGCCGAATCTCTCATGACTTGAGAGTATTGTAGGCATCCCGCGCATGGTGTTTTTCAGAGCACTGCCCGGGTTGCCTTTTCGAGCGGCGTTTCAGGGGCCTGATGCGGCGGCTCGCTTCGACCCTCAGAGGCGTGCAGCAGAGGAGCATCTCCCGCAACACCGGGAGTTGCACAGCATGATAGAAACATGGGCTCTGATGCAGCGGGCGAGGGGTGCTCGTTTCGCAAGCGATGCAAACAGGAGGGCGGCAGAGCTAGCCGAGCAGCAGCAGGCGTGGCTGTGATTGATGGAGGAACAGCGTGCGATGGGCGGCCTTGAGCATGTGAATTGCAGGAGGGCGTGGAGCGGATGACGATCGGCGGTCAGTCTCAGCAGCGAGCGCGGTGTTTGTGTAGGAAGGCAGGCGGGCGCGGGCCTCCTCCGCCCTGGAGGGGGAAGGGAGCAGCGGGCGCAGGGCCCAGGCCGCCGGGCGCCTCATACGGCATCGGTGGCGGGAGAGAGCGCGGTGGGTGATAAGTAGGGCTGCCGTGCTGCCGTGCTGCCGTGCCGTGTGGCGCGAGGGAGGACCTAGGGAGCCTACCTAGGTGGTCGTCGGTCGGGCCGGGGCTGGAGAAACCGCGGCACACGGGCGGGCAGCGGCGGCCGACGGACGGGCGATCTGGCAGCTGCGGCTCTGCGCGGCCTTGTCGCCCCATTTGCTTTGTGCTTTGTGCTCGTTGGCTGCGTGTCACGGTGTGCAAGGAGGGGCGGACAGGATTCGGCCGATCCGACGTTGCCGGGCGGTCGGGCTGAATGATGACATACGGGCCCGACGGATCGCAGGCGGGACGAATGGCGGGAATTCCAGCTTCCGTCAGCCGCCGCGAAGGAGCTGCTTATGTACGGGCACCGGTGACCGGCTGCGCTTCGTCTCCTCGTCATACACCGCCAGAGAGAGTTGCGCAGACCGAACACCGCAGAAATGGCCAAAGACGACACCGAGCTGCAGCGCGTCGATTCGTACCAGTACCCCGCCGCGCATCTGGGGCACCTTACCGCGAACCAGCAGGCCGCCCTTGACAAGTTCAAGGACCTGTGCAAGGATTCCGGCTACTACCGCCCGACCGGGGTCGATGGCAAGAAGTTTGCGAGCCATGACGACGAGACGATGCTGTGAGTGCAGCGCGTCAAGGTTGCGCTGCGGCGCCTCGCTGACTCTCGACTTTCCCCCCGCGCAGCCGCTACCTGAGGGCCCGCAAGTTCTCGCCGCCCGAGGCCCTCAAGCAGTTCAAGGACACCGAGGATTGGCGCAAGGAGAACAGCCTCGCCGAGCTGTATGACACCATCGACGTCACCGAGTATGAGGAGACGCGCCGACTGGTGAGCTCCTCCGCACAATCTGTGCCGCCTCCCCTGACCTTCTGACCTTCGCAGTACCCCCAATGGACCGGCCGCAGGGACAAGCGCGGCATCCCCGTCTACCTGTTCGAGGTCGCCCACCTGAACTCCAAGAACATGGCCGCCTACGACTCCAGCCACAAGGAGCAGGCCGCCAAGGCCTCGGACACCAAGGTCCCCACCAAGATGCTGCGCCTGTTCGCCCTGTACGAGAACCTGACGCGCTTCGTCATGCCGCTGTGCTCCGCAATCCCCGAGCGCAACCACCCCGAGACGCCCATCTCGCAGAGCAATAACATTGTCGATATCTCACACGTCGGGCTGAAGCAGTTCTGGAACTTGAAGGGCCACATGCAGGACGCCAGCACCCTGGCCACCGCCCACTACCCGGAGACGCTGGACAGGATCTTCGTAGGTGCTAGGTGACGACTGCGCGTGGGGGCGGCTGGCTGACGTTAGTGTGCTCGTTCCCCAGATCATCGGCGCGCCCTCCTTTTTCCCCACCGTCTGGAGCTGGATCAAGCGCTGGTTCGACCCGATCACCGTGTCCAAGATCTTCATCCTCACCGACAAGAACATGAAGGAGACGCTCGAGCAGTACATCGACGTCGAGAACATCCCCAAGAAGTACGGCGGCAAGCTGGACTACGAGTTCGGCGACATGCCCGTGCTCGAGCCCAAGATCGTCGAGCACCTCAAGTTCGTGAACGCCAGCGTGCAAAAGGGCGCCAGCACCATCCCCACCGGGCCCGTCAAGTGGGAGGAGTCGCCCGGCAACGGCGCCGTGCAGGCCATCGCCGTCGGCAGCGAGGCCGGCAAGCCGCGCCGCCAGGTCGTCGCCGAGCTGCAGGCCAACACCAGCCTCAAGGCCATGCACGCCAGCGCCGTCGCCGGCGTCACCCCCGTCGACGAAAAGGCCGACCCGCTCGCGCTGAAGACCACCACCACCTCGGGCACGCACACGCAGCCCGCTGAGGTGCCCGCCGCCGACGCCCTCGAGACGCCTCCAAGCGACAGCACCACCCCGGCCGAGTCGACGTCGGAGAAGAAGGAGGAGGAGGTGAAGGCTAACGGTGTCGCCGCCGCCGCCGACGACGCCACCAGAACTGGTACGTCAGAGACCCGCTTCGCGGCCCAGGCCGACACTCACGCGCACAACCAGCTTAAAACCGGCACCCCGCATGATGCCGTCAACGACCACGGCCACGGCGACAAGACGGTCACCATGGAGCCGGCCACCGTCGGCCAGGCGCCCAAGGACGTCTCGCAGCCACTGCCGTCTGCAGGTAAAGAGGAAGAAGCTCCTCCTGGGTACGTTGAGCAAGCCAAGGGCGCGGCGGCGGTGGTGGCGGAGAAGGCGGGTGCGGTTGCTGGTGCGGCGGCGGAGCTGGTGAGTGGTGAGAAGAAGGAGGGGGAAGGTGTTGAGAAGGTGGAGAAGAAGGAGGATGAGCGGGTGGATAAGATGGATCCGAAGCAGGTGGAGGAGTTCCTGCGCGGGAAGAACGCGAGCCATGCGTCGCCGTCTGTGTGAGGAAAAGAAAACCTCGTCCCCCTCCTTCTCTCCTTGCCAGCAGCATCACTTGCTTTTGTTTTACCCCTTCTTTTTCGGTTCTCAGCGCGCTTCCCCGTCGTAATTCTCCCCTCCCACTTCTGTTCGATGCTTTTTCCGTGCGTTTTGGCGATGGAGGGAGAGCCGTATCACCACCCGCTTGGGCTAGTCAGGGGGATGTTTGTTTGAGTCTTTTTGGGCTGCTAGAGAGTTCCGCTGCGTGTGTTGTGGAAAGAAGACGAAGAAAAGATGGCATGCGAAGACGAAGGATACCACCGCTGTAAACACACTCAAAATATTTATATATATCCCTACGTAATATCATTAGTCCAAGTCTGTTACTGGTGGTGCTTGGTGGCTGTGAGGAGGATCAGGTTACCAGTGTGGTGGAAAGCCAGTACCCAGTGGACCGGGACACTTCAACCCCAATGTAAGTAGACCGGTGAACGGAACACCTGACAGAATCCCGGTCGAATTCAGCTGAAATTCTTCGGGATGGCGTAAATGCGCTCGTGTTTCCCATTCGAGCCTGATATGCGTTTTCTGTCGTCCAATCGCTCCGTTGATCACTTGCCATTGGGCTGAGCGCGTACGCATCACAAGCTGCTGCGCCATGCGCGTAAGCCAGGCTGCACTGCAGACGTTCAGCCTGATAAACCCCGCTTTTCTCAGCTCCGGTGCTCTCACGCTTCCTTTCCTCCTGCTCAAGCACACTTCTCATCCTCGCAAACATCCGAGACAGAAACGCAACCATGTCCATCAATTTCTACTACGAATACCGGCCACTGGAGAGCGATCGACACATCAGACTCCTCAAGATCCATCACGGTGTCGGCCCCCGCTGGAAAGGCTGGAAGAGACACGGTCCATTGTTCAGCCTCGTCCATGTTTCTCTTGACGATGCGCCCAAGTTCGAAGCGGTCTCTTACGCCTGGGGCTCCGACGCGCGGTGGGAAAGGCTGCCGATGACCAATGGAGACGTCATGTCCATCACGAGGAGCGTCTTCGAAGCGCTACCATTTCTCGTCGACGAATCCGGAACCGGCTTTCTTTGGATCGACCAGATCTGCATCAATCAGTTCAATGACGAGGAAAAAGGCCATCAGGTCGGACTCATGAGCCAAGTCTACCGCTCTGCCACTCGGACCCTGATTTGGCTGGGGACAGAGGACCGGGAGACACGCGCCACGGTCGAGCTAATGAAATACTTCGAAGAATGGAGTTCCTGGCAGGCAGAGTCTGTGTTCAACAGGATCGATGATGCCCTGGATCAGCCTCATGGTCGAGATGTTATCGCCAAATTCGGGATAAAGGATCGCGCTGCCGCCATATCGATGATCGAAAACCTTTTCTCGCGAAGGTGGTTTGCACGGGCCTGGGTCGTGCGAGAGTTCGCGCTATCCTCTCATCCAGTTTTTGTAGTTGGCACGTACAAGCTCAGATCATCATCCATTCACGCTACTCTCATGACGGTTCCTTCCCGCAGCTTGCGAGACTTTATCACTTTGATGCGGCCTTTTCACTTAATTAACGCCCAGAACTTTCTTGCGCATGTTTATGCTAAACCCAAAGATGACATTACTCAAGCTTTCGAGTTTTACTGCCTGCTTTTAGACAACGCCAGAATTTCTTCTACGAAATACTTCAAAGATCGTATTTTTGCATACATGGGCATTTGGCTACCACCTGACTTTAACATAAATTATGATCAAAACACGGTCGAGGCCTACATTGGGTTCACCAGCTACTTGATTGAAGAGATCGGTATTGTGGACATCATCGGTGCAGGTCATGGCCTGCGGAGCCCTGTGTCCGAAGATCTGGAAATGCTTCCGTCTTGGGTTCCGGACTTCACGTGAAGCATCATGCTTGAATCACTGCTATGGTTCAATCATTACGCCCGGCCTGTTTTATGGAATGCATCGGCAACAAGGTCTCACCAGAAAATTTGAAGAGGTCTGCATCGGAAGTCCACACCTTTGGAAAACTCGTCGATACCATCGAAACTGCGTCTCCGATGCTCGATACTAGGTCGGACAACCTACTAGACTTGTACGGCACGCTTCAAAACGTGGACAGAGACTGCTTGCCAAAGTCAGGTTTCTTAGAGTTGGTCACCGATGCTCGGAACTGCGGTCACTGGGATGAGGAATTCAGTTTTGAGGATCTACGAGCCTATTTCGAAGCGTGTGGAAGCCACGATAAGCTTACGAATGGAGATATATCGGTAACTAGTGCTGAAGTTCGGCCTCAGCGGAAAGAAAGAGAAATGCGAATCTATCTTGAAGGGATTGCCCAAAAACATTTCGACTGGTGTCTTGAGAAAACCGCGGGAGGCAAGTTTTGTTTATTCCCTCCTTTCGCAGAGCCTAGCGATATCATAGTCGTCCTTCACGGTTGTCGCGTTCCACACATCCTGAAAAAGACGGAAGATCCAGCAAGATTCCAAATAGTTAGCGAGTGCTACCCACAAGGTGCCATGCGCGGAGAGGCGATAACTTGGGCAGAGGACGAGGCGGATCTCTTCATTCTTGTTTGATCAAATTCTGGCCTAGTTTCCCCCTCTTTTTCCTTTGGAAATGTACGTACAAGCAAATTGAAGAACTCTCAAACATGAGCAAGAGCCCACAAACCCCTGGTGTCTTCGTGCTGACACAAGTGAGAAGCGATTGCCGTCACCATGCCCGTCACGCAAGGCATTCGTAATGTGTCTTTATATTCACGTACAGGTTGTTGCCTTTCACATATATGCTGGACATGTTCTGCTTAATGTTGCTTTTCTGTTCAGTCTCATCGAAATAATTAGCGGTAAGCTCAGAAGAGTCAAGATGTTACAGCATTTTAGTGCATGCATTAATTCATTGTGTAAAGTGTATGTACGACGTACCGCGTAAGTGACTGAACTTCACATGTCTGCAAAAACACAACGAGAAACTATCACTCTAATTGGCAGGCCTTCTGTCATGAGGCTACAGCGGGTTGTTTGCTTCATGTAGATCGATTAGGTTTAGTGTAGTTTGCTACCAGGTGGTGGTATATAGCATCACCAGCAGCCTTCATTAATCGATCATCCTGCTTCACCATCACACTCCAAAAAACAGCTCCAAACGAACCAAGTCCAGAACAAAACTCCCGCTCCCTCAAAAGAACTTTACACACTACCCCATCAATATCTCCCCTCTTCTTCTCTGTATCCCGAACGCCTTCAAAATAAAAATAAAATAAAATAGCAACCACCCTATACTACCCCCCTCCTCCCCCACGTCAATCACAGCACCTCGCCCCCATGCTTCCGCCGCTGTCGCTCCCGCAGCTTCACGAACTCCCCATACGCCGAATCCCCCCTCTCCTCCCGCTCCCGCCTAAAAAACGCATCAACATCCTCCTCCGTCCCACCACCACCACCACCACCACCACCACCACCACTCCCCGGCAACCCCTCCCTTCCCTCTTCTTTCTCCCCTCCTCTTCGTCGTCGTCGTCGGCGACGGCGACGACGGAAAGCCGCGGCTGAACGCTGCTGCTAAAGAGGGCCGCTGGCGGCCAGGCGTCGCCAGCGGGGTAGGCGGAGGAGGAGTGGGAGTGGTGGTATTGGTGATGGGAGGCGGAGGTGGAGGTGGAGGTGGTTGCTTTGTTGGCGACGGGATGAGGTGGTGGTGGTTCTTTCATCGGAGGAGGAGGATGAGGATGAGGGGGAGGAGGAGGAGGAGGAGGAAGGGTCAGATCCAAGGCGGTGGGAGGTTGGTGGTGGTTGTCGACGACGACGACGATGATGCTGTTGTTGCCATTGTCATTGTTGTCGTCGTCGTCGTCGCCGTCATCGTTACTGGTGGCGGTTTGGGAGACGGGGGGCCTGCTCTCCTGGTGGTGGTGGTGGTGGTGGTGGTGGTCGAGGAGGGAGATGACGGTGTCGCGGCGCTCGGGGTTGCTGCCGTCGGGGCTCTTCGTGGAAGAACGAGGGTTGTCGGTGTAGCTGCTCTCCTCGATGGCGGTCGAGAGATGTCCATCGTCGTCTTCTTCGTTGATATTGGTTGTGGCTGTGGTGTTTTGATTGATGGGCTTACTATCTTCTAATATGACTGTGTTAGGGAACGAAGCTGGCGCAGGTCGTGATGGGGTTGGATGACAAACCGTTGGTGGGTGTTTGCGACGCCATGATTCGGTGGGTTGGTAGGCTGTGCTTTTGGGGTTGCGTGGCTGCTTGAATCCTCCTCCCCGAGAACTTGAACTTTGTTGCAAAGACGGCGTTGGTCTGGGGATTCGAGGCGGGTTTGAAACCCGGTCCAGGTCTTGATGATTACCGTAGGAAATCCTACCCTCTCGAGCTTTGCTGGGGCGCTGAAGATCTTTTAGTGCTTGGGGAGGGCGCGGTTTACCATTCGTCCCGTTGGCGTGAGGCGTGTTGCTCCGCTCCGGCCCAGTCATATAATGCGCTGGAACCGGCACTGTGAGCTGTTCCTCTTCGGGAGAAAGAACCTCCCCGTCGTCAAAATCTTGGTCTGTCATCCGGGGAGAAGGCTTGATATGCTCTTTCGGGGCAGCTGCTCCTCGTAGTCCGAGGCAACTCCTATTTCTGGGGGTCCCAATGGCTCCTCTGATAGAGTCAATAGATGCTCGTGGTTCAACCGGCATCGAATCAGATGAACTCTTTGTCAGATATATCGGTTGCTCAAGTTGCCTCGCCCCTCTCCTGACGCTCAATTCTCTTCTGGGGGAGTCCAACGATTTTCGAGGTGATGGCGGTATAGGTTCCCGGCATGGCATATCGAATGACGCACGCAGGTCTGTAGCTGCACGTACCCTCGTCAACGGCGCCGTTTCTGGGCCATCCTGGAAATCCCCGCCTAACTGTGGCGGTTGCGGGTGCGGTTGCTGCTGATGCTGATGCTGATGCCATGGCTCGCGTAAAAACACTTCCTTGATCTTGTCTCCCGCTTTCTCTAATATCAGCTTCTTCGCCCCGGCATTCTGCAACATGTGATACCCATTTTCTGGGTCTCTCTCCATCCCCGGAGATGAAAATGCTCGAGGTTCGTCTTCATTCGGCCTTTCCTGATAATCTCCACCGAGATTTGCGGAAGGGGACTTCGCCACTGACTTACTGGACGACGATGGGCCTTCTCCATTGTCTTCTTCTTCGCGGTGGAGCTGATCATCATAGTCACCGCCGCCGCTCGTCCTCGACTGACGGAGCGACGCAGACCTATTCATCAGCCCGCTCGTGAAGAAGGACGGTCCTATGTGGGCCTCCTCGAGGCCTGCGCCGGTCCACTCGCCGGGTTCGTGGTCGGCATCGGCTCGCTTCTTGGGCGGTTGATGACACTCATCAGGGTGGGGTTGCTGCTGCTGCTGCTGCTGTTGTTGTTGTTGTTGTTGTTGTTGTTGTTGTTGTTGTTGTTGTTGTTGTTGTTGTTGTTGTTGTTCTAGCAGCAGTAATTGTTGTTGTAGTATCAGTAGTAGCTGCTGTTGTTGCTGCTGTTGTTGCTGCTGGCGCTGCTGCTCCATGGCCTCCGCCTCCGCCTCCGCCTTCTTCTTCTTCTTCTCCCCCTTGCGCCTGCGCTTGCGCTCGCAATCCCGCAGTAACTCCTCGGTGAGCCGCCGCAACAGCGTGGCCCCCTTCTCGTCGTCGTCGTCGTCGTCGTCGTCATCGTCATCGTCATCGTCATCGCCACTCTCTCCGCCGCGATACCGCGAGCGGCCACGACGGGGGGAGCGGCGCCGCCCGACGCTAATGTTTCCCTCACCCCCGTCGCGCTCGGCGTCATCGGCGTCGTTGGAGGGGGCCGCATTGGCATTGGTGTCGTTGTTGGTATTTCGTGCGGCCGATGCACCGCCACCTCGGTGCTCCAGTCTGCCTCCGTTGTTGAGGACGGCGAGGAGGGAGCCGGGAGACGGGCGCGGCGGCGACGGCCACTGCGTTCGGTAGTTGTCTGCGTTGAAGGAGAGGATGCTGCCCGTCGTGCCTTCGTCTCCGTCGCCGCTGGAGCCGCCCTGCTCGCGTCCTTCTTCCCAAGACCAGCGATCTGTTTCGCGGAGGTCAGGGATGGGAGTGATGAGGTTTTTGTTGCCATTGTACTCTTTGGCCTCGGCGTTATAGTGACCGGCGGCACCATCAGCACCAGTAAGACCAACAGCAATAGGATCCAATGCAACAGGGTCAGCAGCAGGACCACCGCCAGCAGGGCCACCACCAGCAGCACTAGCAGGCTTTAGTACTGGGTGAAAGTCACCACCACCACCATCACCATCATCATCATCATCATCATCATCATCATCATGATATCTCCTGCACGATCCCGCCGACGGCGCTCTGCTGCGGTTCCTGTTGCCGCCATCGCCGCCGCCGCCGTGATTGCTCTTGCTCTGACTGCGACTGCGACTGGGTAAGTGTAGCGTGGAGCGGAAAAAGGTGAGGATGTCGCTGAAGCGTTTCCTACGCCTGCCGCCCCTCTCCCTGCTGCGCGCGCGTTCTTTTTCCTCGTCGTCCCACTGCTCGTCTTGTTGGCCGAGCTGCTGGGCGAGGAGGGTGATGTTTCTTCTGTTGCTGTTGAGGAAAAGGTCGGCCTGGCTCCTGTCGTTGTTGTTCTTGGCGTGCTCCTGCCACATTGGGCTCCAGTGGACTCGGTTGCCGCCGCCGCCGCCGCCGCCGCCGCCCGGCATGTTCGTTTGGCCGGCGGCTGCTGATGTTGGTGGTCTTTCTGCCGCCTCCGAACGCCTGCCTTCGGGTTCGTATTGTTGTTGTTCGTCGCCGCCGGAGTGGTTCCTCGGTGCCGGATGATGCCTGTCGACGTTGGTCGTATCTCGGCTTCCAGAGGCTCCGGGGGGGTGACGTGCGGCGCTATTTTCCAACGGAGGAGGAGAAGGAGGAGCAGGAGGAGTGGGAGTAGGAGAAGGACGATGTGGAGGAGTGGGAGGAGCAGGAGTGAGATACACCGCGCACCACGAGCCGTGGGCAAACTCCTTTCCGGGACACCTACCGGGTGCCGGGGGGGATACGTCGCGGCTGTTGGGTTCTCGATCTTCCATGTTTCGATGGGTTGAGTGGTGGACTGGAGGTAGTATACGGCTGCCACCAAGGTTGTTTGAGCCTTGCAATGACGAGCTGGTGGGCGGGATGACAGATGACGGGAGTTCTAGGGTATCCAAGAGAGCCAAGGTGATATGATGGCTGGTATATCAGAAAATCAGAAGAGTGAAAGGCCAGAAGTAGTGTATGAGGCTGCCGCAGTTGAATCAATGGGTGGCGTGGAAATTCCTCGCTGGAGCAAGCCGACAGTGATCTCTGCGCTTCTGTTGTGTTCCGTAGGACCTGGGTCTGACAGTATCAGAAGACACCGTAGATTGACAGACGAGCAAACTCCGTCAGATGACAATTGGCAAGTGTCGAGTGTGTCGAACTCAAGTGGTGACGCAACAAGCTTGAAAACTCTTCTGATATGCCCGGACTCCTTGAGGCCACGCAGCACGTTTGTTGACTATCTTTTCGAAGTGACTTCAGTCGTCCAACTAACCGGCTAAGTCAGCGCGATCCCCCGCAGTGTTGGTAGGTAGGTGCTGATGATGTGTTGTCAGCGACAAGAGCGCAAAAGCAGTCGCGCCGCGAGAGTGTTCGAGTTGGTATTAACGGGAGATCAAACCTGCAGCACTCGTTGAGCTGCCGCGCAGACGGACGCTCAAGTCGCCGCCTCCTAGCTACACGATCTCGATCTGAATTCTCGCAGGAGGGACGTGATGAAAGAACGGTACAAGGTTCGTGGTGGATGCCGCTA
This sequence comes from Diplodia sapinea, assembly GCA_023087385.1. Taxonomy (NCBI): domain Eukaryota; kingdom Fungi; phylum Ascomycota; class Dothideomycetes; order Botryosphaeriales; family Botryosphaeriaceae; genus Diplodia; species Diplodia sapinea. Next base: position 32,147 of record JAJMYO010000067.1, on the reverse strand, counting down.
ACCTACCCCAACGGCCAAAAACAGTTTAATCCGGCATAGAATGAAGTCGTCTTTGTATAATACGGAATTAGTCATTTCAACTGTTGAGATGCCATACCAGAGGGCAGCCGTGAAAGCAAGTCGATGAGCGAAACGCCTGCGTGTTCGCAGGTAAATACTGCTGATTACTTTACACATCAATATGCATGAGAAAACATGAGAACTGAATACAACGTAGCACGTGGTCTTTCCTGCCGTAGGATCATGTGAGGGACACACGAGGAAGGAAGGGGAGAACCTTAAGTCTGGCAGTCTCCCCAGGTTTCTTGGAGTACCGATACCCCAGAAACCAAGGGCGAATGACGTATGAAACTTGCATGTGTTGTCCATCTGCAACATACCTGTGCAGGTCTGATTGACCAACCCGATCGTCGAGCAAGAAGCCGACGACCATGTGTCATCTTCACACAGCGAAGTGCATCTGCACATATATGAAACGACTTCATTCTCAACGTCTGCTACTCAGAAAAACGATTAGGTAATCTGGTCGGCTGGCCAGTCAGAACAGTGGTACCTAACCGGATAGCGATATCCGCTATTTCATATTCTCGCACTATTCCAACGCCCTGGACTGGGTTAGGGTTATGGGACAACCACACGCTGCGGTCTAAATCGTATTACGCGACTCAACCTGGCTCTCCCGTTGGCTGTCCCATAACCCCCTGCCTCCCACCCGGTTTAGGACGTTGATATGTGCGAGCAGGAGGATCTGGGAACTCACCAAGGAGGCTGTGCCAAATAACACCTATTCATGGCCAATAATGATGTCAGCCTCACGTCAAAGGCCATACAACACACTAATTTACTCCAACGAGTTAGCGGACTTCAGCGCCAAGCATAGGGACCAGGAGCTCGCCTCAACACAAATTAAAATATAAAAAAGATGTAACCTCTTGCAACACCATCACGGTAGAATAAACAACACGATGCGTCATCGTCGGTATGCAGAGGAGAAAAGGCTGCAGGATCAGCTGATATCACCCTTTTGTATATTACATCTTCTTGCCGTCTTTCTTTTTAAATTTCTCGTCTTCTCCTTCCTCTTCCCCATCTGTCCTGTGATCATCCAGCCCACTTAAACTTCGCTAAGTCGTGATTTGATACATTGACAACGTCGTCTCTAGCCAGTCCTAACCCAAAACTTGAAGCCTTTTCCCCTCGCACTCAAAAACTTTTCCCTCGTTAAGTATTGAATTTCAATTCAGTTTACCGCCTCGGCATGCCCCGGCCACGACCACGGAGCGCCCTTTGGGCGGCACCCGGCGGCAGGCCCCGCTGTGGGGCCTGGGGCTGTTGAGATTCTTGGTTCTTGATGGTCTCGTCGACGCTAAGGATCAAGCAGGCGGCCTCGATGGCGGCCTGGATGGCGTTGACCTTGACCAGGGCGGGCTCCCAAACGAAGTGCTCCATGTTGTCGGCGATGCCCTCGTTGATGAAGTCGACACCGGCCCAGATGTTGCCCTTGCGGTGCTCGACGCGCAGGCGGTTGAGGATGTCGGTAGCATCGAATCCAGCGTTGTCGCAAAGCTGGCGCGGGACGACCTCGAGAGCCTTGGCGAAGGCCTTGATGATGCCCTGCTGCTTGTGGGGCACATTCTTGTCGGCGAAAGCGTGCAGGTATGCTGAGACTTCCATCTCGCAAGCACCACCGCCAGCAACAATGCTCTGGTGCTTGATCGCGCGCTTGACGATCATGATGGCGTCGTGCAGCGAACGCTCGACCTCGGCAATGAACTGCTCCGCACCACCACGGAGCACCAGCGTGCAAGTCTTGGCGGCAGGGCAGCCCTCAAAGAAGTTGAAGCGCTCGTTACCAATCTGCCTCTCGTTGAACTTCTCACAGGTACCAAGGTACTCCTCCCGGATGTCAGAGCAGGTCGACTGGATCGACGCACCGGTGGCCTTGCACACACGCTCCATATCGCCCGCGGCGACACGGCCAGCGCAGAAGATGTCGCGGTCGGCAAAGTATCTGGCAGATGTCAGCTCCGTAGGTTACATAGCATGGCGGGGGACGTACTGTGTTGCCAAGTCGCCAATGGGCAGCTTGCTCAGCACAATCTTGGCGCCGGTCTTGTGAAGGGCCTCCATCTTGTTGAAGATGATCTGCCACTCAGCGTCGACAATAGCCTGGTATTCCGAAACCTGCTCCACCCGAACCTCGGCATTGTCCTTCTCGGCCTTCAACTCCAGTTCGACGTTCAGGCAGACAATCTTGGGGTCCTTGAAAGACTTGGGCTGCTGCTCGAAACCGGCGTAGGAGAAGGTCTTCTTGAAGGCGACACCGTTGACGAAAAGGGAGTCCTGCAGGGCACCACCAGTAACCTTCTTCATGCCAATGAGGTTCTCGTTGAGATCGTCCTGGTCAAGGGTGAGCACGGCGTCGACAACCACTATGACCTGTTAGCATCCACGCATCTTTGTCCCAGCACGCCGCCCCACTTACACTTGGTGAAGAAATCGGCGTTGCGGTGGATGAGCTTGCTGCTCATGGCGGTGGCGGCCAGCTTCTGCAGAGTGTCGCGCTGGTTGGCCTCGGTGGTGTTGACGGCGATCTCCTTGATCTTGTTGACGGCCATCTGGGAGGCGCGGCGCAGACCCTTGATGATGGTCTGGCTGCTCACACCCTGCTCAACGAAATCCTTGATCTCCTTGAGCACCTCACCGGCCAGGACAACGACGGAGGTGGTGCCGTCGCCCACCTCGGCGTCCTGGGAGCGGGCAATGTCGGTCAGGATGCGGGCAGCGGGGTGCACAATGTCGAGCAGCTGTTTATCGGGGGCCGCAGCATTAGCATAGGCGCTTGGGCAGGGCCGGTAGGGACGGCGGACGCACCTTCATGACGGTGGCACCGTCGTTGGTGATAGTCTGCCTGCCATTCTCGTCGACGAGCAGCAGGTCGCCGCCGTAGGGTCCGAGGGTGCTCTTGATGGTTTCCTGCACGGCGAGACAGGCGTTGATGTTGGATATTATCTGACCGCGGCCCTGTGACTGGTCGGTGCCTGTACGCACGCACGCACGTCTCCGTCAGCAAAGGCAGCTCGGTCGGTGGGGGTTCTTCTGGGTTCTACGTGCCCTCTCTCAGCACCACGATGGTGGGCGTCTGGCCGCCGAACGACATGACTACGGTGGGGCTCCGGGGAGCTCTGCGGGGCGAGTGACGGGCGTGAGGGGGACCGAAGACGCGGGTTTCGGGAGAGGAGGGCTCGCGGCGGGGCGGTGGTTGGAATTTGGAGGAGTAGCTAGCTCCGAGGGGCACGCAACGATGGCTTTCCAAAACGCGCTCTCCAAGCCCGCGCGCAACGGCACTTTTTCCTCCGACCCCAGCAAACACTGCAAACACCGCCCCTGTCGCTCCGCCCCTCACCGCATCAACCCCGGCGCACTACCATCCACTGCGCATTTACTCAATGGCTGTTCCAGCGGCTCGAATCGAACAGCAACCCATCGAACTTATTTCTGACATGATTCAAAGTTTTATTCCAAACGCCAATGCCTTCGTTTCCGCGGGCTGTCATCCCGGCCACATCTTCTCGATTCCAAGCGCAGATCTTTGAACTCATGGCCACGTGTCAAGCAGCTTCTCACGGATTCCAGTCCTTTGCGTGGCTTCAGAATCAACTCGCCAGCCGTCATCTTCATTAACGCTAATAATACTTTGCGAGGCCATTACGCACTGAAGAGACGATACGCTCCAAGTGTCATCTCGTCTCCATCACTCCCCACTCGAATTATCCGCACACGACCAACTCCCGCCCCCGCTCTCCTCGTGAATCGCCTTACCCGACGCATACAGCCCCAACCCCATCACCGCGGCGCCAATCGCCACAATCACCAGATTCAACACCGCCAGCGCGCTCTTCTTGCCGCCAGCAAACCACCCAGCCATCCCCTTCTTCCCGCTCCCGTCCCAATTGATGAACAACCAAAAAATCCCGCTGAGGCCGTACGTAAACCAACTAGCAAAGATACTACTAATCAAGCCCAGCAACGTGTTAAAGTCGGGGATACTCTCGGCAATTACCCACGCGATGACCCAGATCACCAGGGTAATAGCGGCCCAGCCGCCGAAGCCGAGCCAGGTGCGGCTGTGCATGTGGCGCGAGCCCTTGAACGCGCGTACGTAGATGTACTTGGCCGCGACGTGCCCGTAGATGACGCCGGCGATGACGATGGTCGGCAGCGCGATGCCGTACGCGACGCGCTTGACGACGTTGCCGGTGCTGCCGAGCGCCGGGCTGGCGACGTCGGACCCAGAGTAGCGGTACACGACGACGGCGACGATGATGTACATGCTCGTGTCGGCCGCCTGCAGCGTAAACAGCGCCTTGGGGAACTCGCGCGGGTCCTTGAGCTCCGAGATGAAGGTGAAGAAGGCGACGTGCCCGGCGTACGCGAAGACGATGTTGGTGGTGGAGAGGAAGGCGGATGCTAGCGATGTCTTGATTGTAACGTCGACGTGCGGGTCTGGCGGTGCTGCGCCGACGCCGGCCATGGTGATAATGACGGCGGCTCCGATGGAGATGAAGGCTGGGAAGGCGGGAGAGTCAGTTAAAGGCTGTTGGTGCTCCTAGGGTGTGACAGTTCCTTACAGGCAATGGAGAGGTATGACACCTTCTTCAGCGTCCGTGGGAGCGTGCAGAACCATAGCACAACCAAGCCGACTGCGCCCCAGACCAGGGTACAGGTTGCATGCTCGGTGATGGCATTCATTGCGATGGTAAAGGTCAAAATATGGCTGCCCATGCTGAAAATCAAGAAGATAGTCTGCGCTGCTCCCAGCGCTACACGTAAACTGTCAGCATGCAATTGTTTCGTAACCAGGAAGTGTGCACTCACTTTCACGGCCAATCGCAGCGGCAGTCGGGCCCCAGGAGGAAAACAAAACCTCGCCGACATCCGCCATATTGTGCACTTCTCGAATTAGCTCCGCTCCATCCTCGCGGCCAGAACCTGGAGAACTGTGCCTTACCGTGCGGATACGCCATCTTGAACTGGTGAATCGTGTACCCGGTGTACGTCGCCAGGATACCAAGTCCGGCAATCAAAATCACCCCCGGAACAATCCCAATCGCTGCCAACACAGACGGTAAACTGAGGATACCCAGGGAAATGGTCTCCGCGATCATAACTTAAACGCAAAACAGACAATCAGCACAAACACTTTCTCGAGCACCCTCCCAGGCTCCCTCGGCACGCCAAAACGGGCTAGAAAAACATCCAGTCGGACACTTACTCATCGAAGCATGCCACCACGACATCGTCCTGTACTTGATCTCCGCATTCGTCTCGTCTCCAAACGGGTCGCTCCTCCCCACCATCACCGACGCCGATGAGCGCCGCCGCCTCTTCGTCTCGCCATCATAAGCAGGAACCGTCGGGTCTGCGCCCTTCTCGACGTCCCTGGTAGATGACTGCCGCAAGTTGTCGCTTTCGTACGACGGGTCGCGTGGTGGTGACTGTTTTTCCGCCTCGCCGGCGCTGGCGGTGCTCGGGCGATTGGTGGTTGACATGTTGCTGGCTGAAATGTATATGGATGTGAGAGACAACAAGTGCCGACCCAGCTGGCAAAGTGGAGGTCTTTCGCTGTTTCGTTGTTGTCGTTGTTCAGTTCGTCCTCGAGTGCACAAGGTATCTATCCGTGAATTAGGTGACGTCGAGGTCCGCGCCCGCGCGTCTATGCAGGGAATAACGGCGCGAAAACAGCTGGGCCAGGCAGAGCTTCTGGTGAACACTGAGGTATAATAAAGTGACTATGCGACGGCGCGGGCAATTAAAATACAAAGTCAAGGTGGGGATAACGGCGACGCGTCGGTCGGTCAATGGGTTCAAAGCGGTGAGGAAGAGGTCAAACGCAACACGAGGAGGAGTGGTAAAGGGAAGGAGCGGCTCTGGCGTCAGAGGCGGCGGTGCCGTAGAAGTAAAGCCAACCACTACCCTAGCTCCCACACTCTGCTGCTCTTCCCCATGGCCGCATCGTCCAATCCTGCGAGCAGGCCCATCATCACGAGGCCCACGTCCGACTACGTAACCGGTCGCCTGAAGTTCTGATAACGGCAGTAGTATTTACTCGGCGGCCACCGATCACCCATTGCCGGCGTTTGCGACGGACCTGAGCGCCGCCTGTAGCGCTCGCAGCGAAGGAGGGCAGCGATCCCCGCAAAAACCGACGAGATCAACATTGATAATGACAAAGCGCGTTGCTCCGTTGCGCGATACAGCACCCGGTACCAAATAAGTTGCCATAACACTTTGCGCGGAGCCGGGCCCTGCAACCTTATCAGCACTCAGGATCGCACGCGTACTTATCACCTCATCAACATCCGACGGTCGGGAAGGGGAAGAAGAAGGAGCGGCATAAGCATCATCGACCACGATGACGTCTGGGCGCCGCGGTCGATCCACGGGGCAAAGGGCGGGAGTGGCATTTCCTTGTCCCATCTTGGCTTTTGGACGCGCCGCTTGCCTCGATGCGGGGGTCGCGGCCGAGCCAAGCGATCTGCACACAACAAGAGCCGTGGAGCTGCTGCCAACCCACAACCACCCACATGACGAGAGAAGAAAAGATTAAAGAGAGCGATCGCTTCGAAAAATTGCTGCGACCGTGAGGCCTGCTCGTCTCTCGCCGGCGACAGGCAGGTCTCTGCAGCTGTTGTAGTAGAGAAGCAGCCCGACGGGGAACGACTTGCAGCAGCGCGCACCGCAGGATGGAAGAAGGCGTCCCGGATCTGCCTGTTGTGTCGCTCGCTCAGTGACGCAATCAGGGTCCAATGAACGGATGCCATCCCACATCCCATCACGCGGACAACAGCTTGAGAGAGACGACGGGGCTGCGGTAATCACCCGCTAGCATGATGCATATGCAGCCCGCCGCGCTGGCTCGTGAAGTGGTTCGCTGCTGGTCTCGTCGTCGTGTACCGGAACGTACCGGAACGCTGCTCTCCCGCCAACAAGCGGTGCGCACATGAAGGGACAGGATGTTGAGGCACAAATAGCGCTAGGTGTCCCATGAAGGCGATCCGGCTATAACACCACTCGTGAGGTATAGTCTGTGAGCGATGCTCGCCAGCCACGTAAGAAGCTGGCGAGCCAAAACAACCAAACGCCCGGAAATGTGGCTGAGAATCGACGGACCTCTTTTCAGCGGTTACTTCTTGGAATCCTGCAACCTAGCGTCCGGAAGCTCAGGCAACCACCCACCTGTGACCTGGACCCTAGCAACGGCCGGCCTCCACCCAGCCCCACCCACAGACTGGGAGGGAGAAAAAAAAGGTCGTTGCTGTGACCAGGCCGTCGGAAGATGCGGAGTGGTGAATGGTGAGACGGACGGGAGAGAAGGAGGAGGGAGAGTGGCGGACATTGGGCGGCGAGCACGATAGATGACGTCAAGCCCGACCCGGGCACACCCACCTGCAGCATGATTCATCCCCCCTGCGTTTGGCGTCGTCCCCAAGACAGAGGTCATTACACAGCATATATATCGTCCGAGCGAAACGGGCTGTCTGGCTGAGAATCCGCCGCGGCGCGTCTGCTCGCCCCCGGCCGCGCGCGTCCCGGCAGTCGCATGCTTCCCTTCGTCGCTGCCGCACAACACGGCTAACCAGCAACGCTTCAAGTAGACAATACGCACCATCTGGACGAAAGCCCCTCGTCCCGGGTGAATGAAACGCATGCTGGTCGTATACGTCTCGTGGTGGCGCTGCCCAAAACTCCCCTTTACCCCAGATCTGCCAACCATTCATTTCTCCAACCAGGCACAGCAAAAGAAGTGAAAGAAAATCAGGGCCTCGCCACCTGACAAGCTAACACGAGACAGTAGACCCAAGCAAGTAAAACTCTATCCCAAAGAAAGAACGAAGAACAACTCTGCAAAGACACTTATCAGCATCCACCCGTCTTAGGTGTTGTGCCGACCCGACCGCACTGTTGCTTCTTCTTCCCCCGTCCCCTCATTCAAGCATCGTCATCCTGGCTGGCTGGCTTGCTGGCGGCGGCGACCCGGCGGCCTGATTTTCGGCGCACGGCATGATCAGACTTTTTTTTTTTCCCCTTGCCTCGCTTTGCCAGCGGAAAAGGAAAAAAAGGCGCCACGCATGACGGTAATGACCGGCGGAGATTCGGAGCGCCCAGCGTCTGTGTGAGTGTGGGTGGGTACCTTGAGGCCCCGACAGACCGCCGCCGGCGCTCGTGCTTTTTGGCTCTCTGTCTCGCTTTCTCTCTCGCTCCATTATATTACCACTCCGAGCCCCTCCGGCGCTTCCCTCCTCCTTCTTCCCCACTCCTCTCTCACTCTCACCTGAGCAGACCTCGCCTCGCGCGCCCTACAAGAAAACGAATTCGAGCCCGTACGACACGTCGCCCAACGAATGCAGCGCGAGCGAATGTCACACCACATCGTCCAAGCTACAACAGCTCCACGACGGCAGGACACGCAGACGGCACATCGCCACACATTGCCCACACATGCACGCACACACAAACCGCTCACGCGCCACAAGCTCGGTCCACAATGTTTAACTTTCTTTCAGATTTTTTCCTATTCATCTTTACGTATGTATCGAATCCAATATATATACGCCCGCGGGTATCTCTCGGAAAAGCAGCAGCAGTAGCAGCAGCAGACGATCAAAAAGGACCAGAAGAAGAGACCAACCCGCCATACAAGGGACGATGATGACGACGACGACGACGACGACGACGACGAAAAGCGACCACTACTGACATATATATTTTCAAAAACAACGAAAGTGCAGGCGCTGTCCCGCCTCCCGATGCTTGCTTGCTTTTTCCTTTTTCTCTCTTTCCCTCTCTCTCTCGCCCCCGGCCGCCGGCTTGCTTCTTTTCTCTCTCTCCCTCCCGCTCCCGCTCCCGCTCCCGCTCCCCAAATCATTCATCTTCCTTCATTCCTTCCCTCCAGCCGACCGACTAAATGACGAAATAATCGAAACCAAAAAAAAGCAGGTCTTTCCACCAGCAGAGCTCTCAAGCAGAGGGGGAGGAAAAGAAAGAGGAAAAAAAAAAAACAGTAAAAACAGCACCCAACAACGCAACACGACATAAACCCACTTCATGGGGGAAAAAAGACTAGCTCTGTCGGAAATATTCATCTGTACAACCAACCAAAAAGAGGTAACCACCCACCCCGCCTAACCCGACGCCTCATCAATGAAAATCCTATCACCACACAACGCATACACCTGTTATAACCAGAATTACCTCACCCCACCCCCCAAGGAAGGCAGTCCCTTTTCCTCCCTATGCAAAAAAATGTGCATGCAAGCTTCTTCTCCCTCGTACTTTCGAGATTCCCATCCAGGTCAGCGGCCAAAATCCAAGTCTTTGTGGCCCGGATCGGCGCGCAAATTCTGCGACGGAACCATCGAGGGGAGAGAGAGAGCTACGATGAAGAGGGAAGGAGAAGAAGAGGAAAAAAAAAAAACCAGGAAGGAGTATCGAGAATAAAAAGCAGTAAGGGCAAAAAACAAGAGTAATGGCGAAATAAGAGTTAGGATGGGAAGATATGAACAATGGCAAATGGGGGGAGGCCATGCTTTCGAAGAACAAACATGGAGGAGAGAGAAATCTTCAAATCTCTTTTAGGCAAGAAGTGAAGGGGAGAGAGGAAAGGGAAAAAAAGAAGGGGATGACGAGAGTCAAGCAAGAGAGCAGCCCATTTCTTCTCCTTCCCCGTTTCACCCCGCGCCATTAATGCTCTCCGGACTCATCATCCCAACAACTCCGTTAGCGTCGTCCTTCTCCGGCTCCGCCACATTCTCCTTGCTCGACGGTGCTTCGAGCTTGAGCTTCCCAACCGGCTTGGCAATACCCTTGACTGCACCTGAACCGGCTGCTGCTGAAGTACCGTTGGCACTACCCTGCGACGATTGCTGCTGCGACGATTCTTGCGTGTTCCCGGATCCATTGTTTTCCTCGACGAGCTTGCGCTTCTTCTTGGCCATCTGCTGTTGCTCGCGGAGCGGGCGCTTGCGCGGGCTGGAAATCTTGCCTGTGGGCGGAAGACGTGGTTTCGGGAAACGCTGTTTCGCAGGCAGGTCTTCGTCTTCGATGAGCTGCTGGTCGCTGTTGGCGTGCAGCTTTTCCAGGAAGTACCTTTGGACAAGGCCAATCTGGTTTCGGATGGTGTGGATCGTAACGGGTTCCCATGGCGCAGGATTCTCCCACAAGTTTCCAGCTGTTGAGGTGGTACTGCGATGATTCGGTCAGCAAACAAAGTTTAAGCTTGGTCTGGTAGTTTTGCACGAACCTTGCGTTCTGCGTTTGGTAAGCGTTGTGGATCCTGTTCTGGAGTAGGTGAAAAGGCACCGTGAACGATGCCAATTCCTTGTCCAAACCCAGCTCCCTGAAACCGAAGAAATCTTCTCCGATTTCGTCGGCAAAATCTCCCGAGGAGAACTGTTCGCTCCCGTCGTTGAAAGCTCCGGCCCCATCGACTCCGGCGTTGGCATCCAGTGCAGGACGCTACACTAATGTTAGCTTTGCGTTCATACTGAGCTTGGCAGTATAGTCTTACCAGAAGCTCACTCAGGTGGGCCTTCATGCGCTCGTGCATGACGCCCAACTTGGACCCCAGCCTATCAACGTCCTCCTTGACGTACGAATCCAGTGCCTCCAGGTCGACTCCGTTCTGGCGCAGAGCGTGCAGAATGGTTTCCTCGCTGGTGAAACGAGGCTTCCACATAGGAAGGCCAGTTTCAGACCGGACTTTGGGTGCTTCGCGGTATACGTTGAATGTCTTAACAATTTGAGTGAAGAAGTTGCTTGTCAGGTCGGTAACTGCATCCAATGCAGCGGGCTGGAACTCCTCAAATCCGGCATGGTAAAACACCTTTGCAACACTGCGTTGAAGGGCGGCTCTACATGTCCATTGAGACATGACGGCACCGTCATCGGATACAACTACAGGTCCCACATCCACTTCCTCGAAAGGCTGAGGATCGTACTTTTGGAACTGGTTTTGATATGTCTGGTGAAGTGAGCACGTTTACTTCAACAGGCCCAAAATGCAAAGCTTACCTGTGACTGCAGCTGCATCTGCTTGACGATGCCGATCTTTGCGCAGATCTTGCGGGTGTCTTGCATCTGCTTCATATTTGCCTCCATCTTCGTCGCCAGATTGCTCTTCGGCGACTGGAAGTAGCCCTTAGGTACCATGCGCATAAACTCTTCACCTTGCTGAATGACCTGGCCTTCCGAGTCTTCAGCCCATTTTAATCTTTCGTTCACTTCTGGCATAACGGATAGAGTGTCGTAATAATCCGGGACTTGGCGTTCCTCTTCTCCTTCAATGCCTTCGGCGAGGGTTTCGCCAGATGCTCCCTGTACACCGTCCTTGCCATCAACTACTTCACCCTCATCCTCAGGGACGTCTCCGTGAACAGCCTGCTTGTGCTGGCGCAACCAGCGCCGCATACCAGCTTTTGTACGGATCAGAGCAGGCTCTTCAACGTTGAGATGGTCGTTCCGGAAAAGACGGTGTCGTTCTGCAGCAATCATAGCTCTGTCCTTCTTCGTCACTTGTTTCCACGTCTTATATTCCACATCATCCAAATCCGCATCTTCGGTCGGCGCAGCGCCAATGACAGAGCTCCCTGCATCAAGATCCGAAGCATCGGCTTGGCTTGCGGTTCCGGGCATGCCATTGGTGCCAAGTGGAGTAAGAGTACCAGGTGGAGGTGGCGTTTGAAAGCCGTTTTGGCCATCCATCTCCGAATCTGCACGTAAAAATTCTGTTCTAGGAATACTTGCTGAGCCGGGCATTGGCTTGGTCTCCGCGCCCGGTGTGCCTTCAGTGCCTGCTGAAGGAGCCTTTCTGACCGCGGAAGATCCTTTGTTGCCTTTACTGGGTGCTTTGCGTCCTCTCGAAGCCATGATGGGTTCTGGATATGATTAGTAGGCACAATTAAAGAGAGCATGGTATCTCGGAACTCACCATCATCGCTGTCCTCAACACCCTCGAGGTCTGCATCGATGCTCTGCATGCGCCTCTCCTCCGCCTCCACCTCGGCGCGTTCGCGCACAACAATGTCGGGAATGAGGGGAACCAGCTTATCCGTCTCTTTCTTCATGTAAAGCGCTTTCTTGCGCAAGAAGTGTGAGGGGTCGGCATTGTACTTGAGGCAGTTGGACCAAATGAGATTGAGGTCGTCGACGAATTCCTTCTTAGACCGGTATTGGAGTGACTTTAGCTTCTTAATCATGGTGCCGATGTCCATAGGCTGCTTGATGACCTGGTAGTAGTCCGGTGCGTCGCGCTTGTTGACACGCTGCAGGAAAGGGGCGGCGTGTTCCGTCATGGCCTTGAGCTCCATGAGAACCTTCTCTGCGGCCTCGTAGAGCTCTTCCTGGCCGACTTTGTCCTCGCTAGCCCATTTACTCCGGTTCTTGCGCACATCGCTCATCAAACTGCGTAGTTGTGCGTCGGACGCTTTGACCAGATTGCGCTTCGCATCGATACGAGAAATCAGGTGTTTGAACGTCAAGCTCGACGAACCCAGGTTGGCGCTGCTCAGAGAGCCCTGCTGGTTTGCGCTGGCGACGACAGAACTGTTCGCGGGTTGGGCAGACTGGCCAGACATCTCCGTCTCAACCTGACGGTCCAGCTCGTCCAACTTCTGCTGCTCCAACATGGCATCGCGGTCCGTCTCGAGCGTGTAGAAAAGTGTGTGGAATGAACGGCGCGCAGCATCCTCAGCGGCCTTTTTCTGCTCGTTGAGCTCTTTGCGCACGTCTTCGGCATTCTTGGATTGATCGGCAGAGGAGGCGGAAGGGGCGCGGTCGATGGAGGGCTTCGCGGGAAGGGAAGAAGGTACTTTCAGAAGGGAGCTGGAGGCATTGGTAGCAGCGGCGCTTTTGGTCTGCAGCGGCGACTCGGCCTGCAAGGGCTCGTCGGCGTCATCGTCATCGTCATCGTCGCCATAATCGTCCTCATCAATTGTTCGGGCGGGCTTCTTGGGCGCCGGCGCGGGTTGCGACTGGGGCTCGGCGCGGTCAGCCGACGCGGTGTTGGCAGAAGCATCGTCATCGGCGTGTCCGGTGAAGGCGGGCAGGTCAAAAGAGCCGGACAGGAGCGCGGCGATGCGCGCCTCGGTCTTCTCGAAGCGCTCCCTGAACTCTTGATGTCTGGGGTCGTCGTCGGCCAGGGTGATGTCGGCATCGTCGTGGGGCACGGGGCCCGCGGGCTGGGAGGAGGGGTCTTCGGAGTTCATGCTGAGGCGGTGGACCTTTGCAGCGCTCGGGGTGCTGGAGCCGGGGCGATGGGCGCCATAACTGGAGTGTCGCATGGATGAGCGTTGGTGGAGGGCCATGGCGGGATCACCATCCGCGAGCTTGGCACGCGCTCCGAGCGACGGCCACCTCAGCAAGCGACTGTCCCCTGTTCCACGGTCAACACGCGCTGCAGCGTCGAACCAGTGCGCATGAGAGGCGCAGCGGGGCCTGGGGAGATGGAGGGCGGGCGCGCACGATGAAAAAGCGATGGCAGGGCGGGATGGGGTGATGAAAGGGCCTGGCGGACTGGCTTGAGGTTGACCGGGCGTGTTGCGCTCTGTCTGCCGCGGCGGCCTTCGCGCTCCCTCTGTCTGCATCTGGCTCTAACCGCGTCACGTGCCCCGCCCCGGCCGATCGCCGCCCGCGCGGAGAGAGAGCTCATGCACCGCGAGCTTGTCTGTTTGCTGCACCGCTTGCACAGCACCCCGACCTCACGCCCTCGCAGCCCCGGCATGGTCACCGCGCGATAGTTCCCTCACGCCCGCCCAGCTGCCACCGCTCTCGCCCGCCATGCGCATCCGCAAAGCCCCCGCAGGTAAGCTCGACCGGCCACGATACCTCTACCGCCGGCAGCTTGCTGCTGTCCCGCTCCCGCTCCGCACGCTACGACAAGCTCCCCAGCCGCTGACCCTCCGCCAGGCGCCTTCGTGGTAATATGCCTGCTTGCGTCCGCTGCCGGATTCGGCCGCTCGCAGCTGCCGCAGTACAAGCAGAGTGACAAGGTCCTGCACTGCGTCACTTTTTTCCTGTTGACCGTACGTTGCTCCCCCGCGCTCCAGCGCGTCCTGCTAACCGCGGGCCCGGCCCAGCTATGCTTCTACTGGATCGTAGAAACAAACCGCCGTCGCCTCATCCAGATGACGTTGTTCATCTGCACGTTGGGCCTCGGCATCGGGTCCGAAATCATCCAAGGCCTGCTCCCCGTACGTGTCCACTCCTTCTCCCGCGAGAGCACGCCATAGCCTAACTCGTCCGTTCGCGCAGAATGACCGCAATTTCGACCCCTTCGACATCCTAGCCAATATCGTCGGCTCCGTCGCCGCCGTGCTGCTCAGTAGCTGGTACCACAAGCGCATGCTCGAGCGCAAGCGTCGCAACAAGCATTACCAGGCCGTCCCCGGCGACGACGTCGACGTCGAGCTGGGCGAGAACATGCGCGACGGCGGCGACGATGGCGAAGCCGGCGGTGGCCAGGAATCCGGCATCGTCCGCGACCCGGGCATGACCGTCGAGGAGGAGCTGGACAACTGGGACGAGAACGCCGAGGACGACTGGGCGCCTGAAGAGCCCAACGGCGGGGCCGAGTCTGCGCAAGCCGGCAAGGGCGACGCCGCCGCGGAGCAGAGCGCCAAGAAGCGAGACGACTGAAGAAATCTTTCTGCTGCTTGTATTGTGATGAACGACGAGAGCTTCACAGGAAATAACGGTATTAAAAATATGACCATTGTACGTAGTAGATGATCTGGATCGGCTTCACGCCGGAGGTAGCTGGGCCATTATTGCTTGGGCCATAGCCCTTATGCCCTTTTCCGGCCGACGGAGACGAGTTCTCCGTTGCATGTATAACGATCAGAATGAATATGGGTGGTGATGTGCAGATATTGTTAGCCGCCTACTGCTGTGTAGAATTGTTTGAGACAAATTTGCATAGTTTTTGTGGATCAAGTATAATCGTGAAGTCTTATGATGAGCATGCTAAAAACAAGATCATAGCAATCGTCTGTTAAAGTAGAAAGCTACGCATGGCTTTTACCACGAACAAAAGGCATACATAGCCTCCACTACTCATCGGTCACTTTCAAGGGAGAAAAAAAAAACAGAACCCGAAGATACTAAAATCCACTCCACCCATTTCACAGAACCAGCTTTCAAAGAAAACGAAAAAAAAAACAAAAAGTATAAGCTTACTTCATCCACGGAAAGAAGAAGTGTATTTATTTTCCTCTAATCAATCGCTTAAATCGAGAACCTACACACAAATAGGACAAAAACATCATATTAATTCATTCCTAACAATTCACAGGACATAAAAGCGCTCGCTTTTGCCCGCGCCCTCCCCGTCCTCAACCCAGCCATTCGAAAGCCAGGCCTCCCTCACACCATCTACACGTTCTTATCCTTTCTCACCCCGTCCTACCCCCAAGGCCAACGGAGACAACTATCTGTAGGAAGGGACAAAGTTGCTTCAAAACCAGCACAAAACATGCATATCCACAAAACGTCGTCGAGTGAAGCAAGCAGACGGCCAGACGGGGCCGACAGGGAAGGTAAAGCAAGCAAGCAGGGCAGGGGCAGTGCAAGACAGGACAAGGCAGGGCAGGGTACTCGTAGGCAATCCCCACACCCCACCATACATACATCATGCCCTCCCAGTCATTTCAGTTTTGGGTCTTCCTTGTCTCTCAATTCCTTTGGATATCATATGCAATCAATTCCTCCCCACCTTTCACCACCGTCATCACCACCGTCACCGTCACTCATCGTCGCCACCACCAACCAAAAGTGATAACCACCCTTCGAAAGCTGGCCAGCCGCCCCCACCCCCACCTTTCCTTTGCAGGTCTACAGGATAAGAGAGTAAAAAAGGAAAAAGGAAAGCGTAAAAGACAACAATGCCGGCGGAAGGATAGAAATATCACTCGGTGTCCCTAGCCAAAGCTATTCATTGATCACCCCACCCCCACCCCGCCCTCCGCCGTCGCCGCCGTCCCAGCTGTTCGTCATCAAAAAATCACAGAATGCCCCATTTCCTCATTCCGTACAATATTACTTTCTCGTAATGACTTCGTTTCCCTCCGTCTTTGTTTAACCAAAGTACGCACGGACGGTGTGCTGTGCCTCCGGGGTCAAGCTGAGGAGCAGCTGGTTGGCGTCCAAGCCGGCGGTTTGAACCAGCTGCTTCGTTGCGCGGACGACCTGGCTGGCGATGTTACCCTGGAGGGTCTCGGCCTCGAGTGCCATGGCGACGTGGGTGAAGCATTGGGGAGCTTTGGCTAGAACGGCGGGGTTGCTCCTGTGAAGAGACATTAGAATGCAGATCAATAACAAATGCAGAAGATACTTACTGGTCGATGAGCTGCGCAAGGAAAGCGTACGCATAAGGCGCAGCCTCCTCGTCGTTGGCAATGGGAAGAGTGTCCACCCAGGCATTGACGACATCCTGCACGTTGGCAACCTTGGTGCTGTTGTAGTGCAGAATCTTCGCTATGCTCGCGCATGCGTTCTCGGTTGCGAAAACGTCATCATCCTCGCGGGCATTCGGCCGGCTGATGACCTCGAAAAGGATGGGGAGGCAGTTGTTGGCGAATTCCGACCATGGCTCGCCGCCCTTCTGCGCTGCGACACCAACACCATACACGGCGGCTTGCCTGTTCGCAGCAACGTCGTCGCGCATGCCATTGACGATCGGGTTAATGATGTATTGGTTGTAGTTCCAGGATTGAGGACCACAGAATTCCAGGACATCGTCGAAAATGCAGATGGCCCATTGTCTCTGCGTCGGGTCAGGATTGGTGACGAAGTTGGTGTAGAACTCCAGGAGGCGCTCCCAGTGGGGCAGGAATGCCGGGCCCATCATCTGGAAGATGACGTGGAAAGCCTTGTTCATGTCGGAAAGGAGAGTCTGATCGTCCTCGATGGCGAAGGCGACCTCCTCAGAGAGCTCCTCGCCCTCGTCGTTATCAGCCTGTTCCTCCAGACGGGCCTTGACACGCTCCTTGTATTCCTCAAGAACAGACTTAGCAGCATCGATGAAAGCAGCCATGTGCTGGTCCGTCAAACAGTTCTTACCAAGAATTTCAACACACTCGTAGAAGCACTGGTACATCTCGGCAAGGGTGTCAATGGCGGGCTCAGTGCTGAGAACCTCGAGAACCTTCTCGACTGTCCTGGCCCAGAGCTGGCCAAGCTGAGGAGATTGCTCGCCGTGAGCCTTCTTGTAAGAGTTGAGCAGCTGTGGCACACACTTGGCAGATGCGACTCTGACGGGGTCATGGAAGAAGAAGGCAAGGCCGGGGATGGCAATCTTGTCCATGATCTCATTGACATAGGGCTCGAACGCACCCTCCAGAACCTGGGCGTAGATGACGATGAGCTCAATGGCCATGTGCTTGTCATCCAGAGTGCTGGTCTTGATGCCAATGACCTTGCCCTTGAGAGGAACCAGCTCCCAGCCCTCCTCCTGCTCAACCTGGGCAACCTGCTCTTCGTCATCCAGGAGCTGGATGTCGGCCTTAGCACCAGCAAGCTCGGTAAGAGGAGGAATGACAGCCGGGAGGTACGGAAGGAAGTCCTGACCCAGAACACGGCACATACGACCCCAGCAGTGCAGGAGGTAGGAGGCCTGAGGATCGTCCGAATCGGTGATTCCTTGCTGAATCGTGCCCAGAAGATTGACAAGGGCGATAGCATCCTGACCCATCTTCTCCTTGCCCACAGCCAACGCGATGAGCGTTGCGCACTCCATGGCCTTCGCCCTCAGCAACCTGTACTCCTTCGACTGCTCTTCCCTCAGGACGTTGAACAGAAGCGGCATCAGAGTATCGTAGTACTTGGAGAAGGCGACCTCCGCAGAATCGGCGACGGTAGCGATGGTAGAGAGGGCCTGTTCCTGGACGAAGCGCTTGGGGCTCTGGAGGAGCTGGAGCAGGTTGGTCAGGAGGGTGTCCAGGTAGGGCTCGAGGACATCCTTCTCCGCTTCCTCACAGAAGTTGACTAAAGCAGCAGCGGCGTGAGCCTGGACGCGGGGCTCGGCGGATTGAAGAACCGGAATGATGTTTTGAAGGACAACCTGGTGGTACTTCTCCTGCATGGTACCAGCGAAATCGGTGCTCATTTGGCCAAGAGCATTGCAGCCGGCCCAACGAACACGGGGATGCTGGTCCTGAAGGGCGGGAACGACGAGGTCCAAGACCTTATCGAGCTCACCGACCATCATGTCCCTACAGCCCTCGGAAATGGCCGAGATAGCCATGAGGGCGGCGTGCCTGTCACGCCATGCCGAAGAAGTCATCATGCGCGGCAACCAGTTGAAAGTGGGAGGAAGGATTGCTCCACCGCCGAGCTTGTTTGCGAGACGGTCCATGCATTGCTCACCAGCGACGTGGTTTTGATCGCTCTCGTCAATGTCAAGCTGCTGGGGTCAGCTAATGGGGTAGTACAAATTCGAGCTTCACTCACATCTTCCGAAGCATTCCACTCCGCGGCATCATCGTCATCGACGCCAACGTCGGTCATCAAGGATAGACACTGAGTGACCATGTCCGGGGTGTAGTTTGTATCTTTTCTGCACATCTGCGGGCTACAATCCGCGAAAGTGGCCATCAGCTCGAGGGCATTCTGGCGTGCTTGATCATCGAGCTCCTTGTCCTGAATCACAGTGATACTGAAGTTGACTAGGGCGTTGAAAACAGGCTTAAACATCTTGGGGGCAATCTCGGCGAGATCGATAAGGGAAACGAGGGCCTTGGAGAGCTGATCGGAGTCGCCAGCTTCCTTGATCGGCGGGAGTATGTTGAGAATTTCGGCAATGAGCGGGTAGTACTTCTGCTGGCTCTTCTTGTTGATGGAGCGGAAGAACGAAGCGAACGCCTCCATGGCCGCGATGCGGACCTGCTTGCCGTTAGCCTGCGACGGCCCTGTCAGTAGCATCTACATCTATCAAGTCGCATCGAAAGGGTCCAATCCAAGCACGTGGGGAGCCTGCGCAACCTCCACGAGCAAGGGATGGGCCTCGAAAGGAATGGGAAAGTGCAGTGTTGTACAGTACCATGATGTTGTCATCTTTAAAGCCATTTGTGAAGGCGCCGAGCACGGTGTCCTCGTGCTGTTTCTCGATTATGCCGGGAGTGGTTGCAAATATGCGGAAAGCACTTTCGCGCTGTCCGGGCTCTGCCGACTGGCTGGCCTTGAAGAGGCCACCCAAGAGCTCAGGCCAAGGCTCGCCTATGATATAACCTCCGTTAACTGTGGGTTCCGCGATACTAAAGCCCTGGGTGGGATCTGTACCCTCCTCGGTGTACTGCCGAGCGATTTCCGCAATGGCGTCGCCGACCTTGTTCCTGACCTGGGCATTCTGCTCGCCCTCGAGACTCTGGAGAAGCTTCTCCCGAATGACGTTGCGCTGGGGCTGGGGCAGGGTGAGGAAAAGTTCCTTGGTCTGGTCCGTCGTGGGGTCCTTGCGACTCCTCGTAGCTATGCGCCGGAAAAGCACGCTGGCAAAGGAACGCGTCTGTCACGAAGTCAGCAGCTGCAGGAAAGCGGAGCCCGACCGCACGTACCGAGGGGTCTTCAGACAGCTGGATATTCTCAACCAAACCGACCAACAGCACGTCCGGCCTTGCGACGACCCATTCCGCATTGAGCTGCTCCTCGGCATTCGACCGGGCCAGGTTATCGGCCGACTGCAACCCTTGAAGGAGTGCAGCCAGGGCCTGGTGTACGTCCGGCGGGAGGATTGACATGGTTGCTGCGGCTCTGGGGGGGGGGACGAGTGGCAGAAGGTTCTGCCTATCGAGGGGAGGCTGCTGAAAAGAAGTGCGCGGCGGCGGCGCGCAAAGCAGGCGAGAGCTACAGGCGACGGCAAGGGTGTCGGTGGGTCGCCGTGTCAGCTCTCAGTCGGGATTGCGGAGAGTAGGCTTGCGGCCTTGTTGGTGGGGTGGTTGTTGTGGTCGTCGAAGCCGGGCCCTCTCGAGAAACTTTGGCGGGGCGAGACCTAGCGAGCGAGTGTAGGACCGTATATTTTCCTTGCCAGCGCTGACGCCCGCCAAAACACACAGCGGTCACGTGAAAGGAAAACGCTAGGTTGCTTACGTAGGAGGCAGCTGCGTCGCTGCGACACGTCCAGCGCGCGTTTTGCAGAGCGGAAGGCGCCCAACGCGACGCCCGTGACTCACCGGCCGCCCCCTGCTGCTCGAGCGGGCCTGTACTCGCGCACCTGTTTCAGGCCAGAGCAATCGCCGACCACACCTTGGACAAGCCGAGGCCATATGTGCCACGTCCGCGATCATCGGCTTTCAGTGATGGCGGCTCTGGCGAAGCCGCTGGTCCGCACGCGTCTCGGTCCATGTCCCAACCCTCAACCCCACCACGTAGCACGAACATGTCGTTGCGAGGCAAGGGCAACCTTCCGCGCTTCCGCGGCAACGATCCTACCGCCAGCCACCCTGACAGGAGATCGTAAGCTTGCTGCGAGATTTTGCTGCACCGTGACGCCCCAACATTCTTTCAATGCTAAGAGACCCTGATTCCTCGCGCTAGCTCGTCGCCTGTTGCCCAATCAAGGACCGCTCTGCAGCTCCATGATCTGCCTGCGCTTTCCGCGTCAAAAATGTGTAGCTGATCTGGACAAGCCCGCGATGACCAAGATCAGTTTCTGATTGTCTGCGCCTACTTCGCCTCACTTTTCTACTCTCGGAATCTATCGCTATTTGGCGAAGACTGAGAATTGGATGAAAACGATTGTGGTATTGCTCATTTCGCAATGCTGCTACGAGGTTATATGATCAGCAATTACGAATACTGTGCCAGTGGGCAGGCGTCACCGACTTCTCTAGTTCAATAAAAGCACGGATAGACATAAGTTTGAGGCTATGAGCCCAGTGCGAGAAACGTCCAAGGAGTTTCATGTCCAAACATGTTTACGCAATCTCAAGATTATGTGCACGTCCATATGTGTTCTTCAGCTCCCCCATGGGGCATGGCACTGCGGTTATGGCACTTCTCAAAAAATAATCATAGAGAGCATAGTGACTACTCACGTCAACCAGGACCTCAATCATCACACGTAAAGCTTCCAAGCAGCATTCAGGATGATCGAGATTATTTCATAGTATTTCCCTTGAGCACTTTCCCTGCCGTTCCCCTCCCGCCCCGAACTAATCCTCCTCCACCTGCCACACCAACCCCCAACCAATAAATAGGCATACGCTACGAATAATACCTGTCGGTACAGCGCGCCGTTAAAAACACAAGGCCTAACGAAAAAGAGAGAGCGACCGACTGTCTACGCAAGTGAAGCTAAATCCCACCCGTGGTATCGCCACTGGAAAATGAAAACCAAAAAGGGGCTGTTACTCCTGCTACAGACACACCCCTGCGAAAGGGAAACACACTGCGCAAATGTTTCAGATAATGGCCAAGAGGAGAGTGAAATTATGCAAAGAGCATTGGCAGCTGTTTCTACCGGCTGGAGGCGCGGCCAAGAGCGAAGACACCGACGATGACCACGGCCAACGTGACAATGGCGCCAGGCAGAAGTAGCTCATTGGGAACGCCTTGGATGACCTGCGCCGGAGGCTCGGGTTGCGACTTCCGCTTCCTACGGCGCTCGACCTCCTCGTCACTCTCTTCATCGTCGGAGATGTGCTTCTTGCGCTCCCGGACCGATGGCTCGGGGGTGGATATTGCGGGCACACCCTGGGGAGCCACGGTGCTTGGGAGAGGGGAATGCTCGGGGTGGTGCACGAAGAGGTCGACCTTCTCGGTGTGGTGCATGTTAGCAAGGCTGACAGCCTCGAGAAGATCGTTGTTAGTAGTGATAGAGACGCTATCGCCCTCATTGTCCAGATAGCTGAGGGCAAAGCCAGAGTTGCTCAGGTGGCCATCCTCAAAAGTGGGAGTGCCGCCAACAGCTTCAATGTCAGCACCCAGCTTGTCAGTCACCTGAGCAACAAATGCGCCGAGACCGGCGGAGGGAACCGCCTGAAAACGGTGGGTCCGTCCGCTAGGGGCCTTGAACTTGAAGGCGAAGGGCATGTCCTCCAATGGCATAGCGGGCGAAGTAGCAACGGCAGAGTGCTCCGGAGTCTCCATGCCAACGTGCGAAGCAGAATCATTGGGCATGACGCTCTCTACGCGATCCAGACCTCCGCCGTGACGGTCCAGGCCGGGAGACATCACGTGTGATCGTGAAAGTTCCGTGCGGGGGTGGTGGCTACCGCCTTCACCGGAGACCATGGACTCGGACTCGTGGTCGAGGGAGAGCCAGAACTTGTTCCATGCGGGACCCTCACTGTCTCCAGTGGACATGGTGTTGATCTGGCTAGCGTTAGATCCGAAACACTTTATTTCAGCCCTGCTGACTGAACGTACCTGATCCAACGTGGCATACGTCAACTTGAGCACATCAACCATGCCAACGATCTCGCCCGCGTCGCTCATCACGGGCAAGTTGAGGTAATGGCCATCTGGGAGTTGTTCAGCAACTGCAGCCTTCGCCGCCAGAGACCAAGTACTTACCGTGCATCTTACGCAGAGCAGCCTGGATGCTCATATCTATGGGAGCGAAGTCGGGGTGGGGCGTCATGACACGGACCACGCTGCAGGTACCTGGGTCAAGGCCAGCAGCAATGACACGGAGCACCACATCCTTGCTGGTGAAGATACCAGTAATGGAGCCCTGATCTTGCACAAGGACGGCGGTCGTATGGTTCTCCTTCATCGCCAGCGCAGCCTCCTTGACGGACGTCCGGACGGAAACCGTGACAGGCGGAAGGCCAGTCAGAACCGATTCCAGCGTAGGGCCCGACATCTTGGTCCTGATAGCCTCAACGTACTGAATGACCTGCTGCGGCTGGCTCGAGCCAAGTTCCGCCTGAACACCCTCCAGTGCATCGTAGAGTTTTCTCGAAGAGCTGTACGCGCGCTCGAGCTTCTCCATCGCCTCGTAGAAACACTTTGTAATATCCAGAATACCAGCAATGTCGTGGTTCTCGTCCATGACGGGCAGATGGCGGAACCCCTTCCTGACCATGAGATCCAGAGCATCCGTGGCGCTGGTGTCCGTCTTCGCGCAAAGCGGGTTCTTGGTCATGATGTCCGCAATGGTGATGTCCCTGGCCTTGATGCCCGCGCCCACCACCCTGAAAGCCAAATCTTTCGCGGTGAAGATACCGGCGATGCGCTCATCGTCGTCGGTGACCAGGACGCAGTCCTCACGCTTCGCGGCCATGAGCTGCGCGGCCTCGGCGACGGTCGTGTGCGGCTTGATCTGGAGGGCATTGCTGGGCTTCAGGGCAAGGACGGTTCCCGGCGGCGCCTTGCGCGCGCGCTGCAGGCGGCTGGTTGGGGCCCTCTTCTTGTTGAGGTCGCTCTCGATTTTCTTGCGAATGGCCTGGCGCATCGTCAGCGACTACTGCTGCATGCCCCGCGACGGGGTTGCCGGGGGCATTCGCATACCTCATCGCGTTTCGACTGCTTCGCGCGGCTGGCACTCAGCGTCGAGCTGCCGCCCACCTCGCTTTGATGGTCAGAGGGACGCGGGATGCCGGACGGGCTGTTATAGGAGGGGATCCCACCCCTCCCCTTGTTGGGGGTACCGCGGTAGGTACCGGTGGTCGACATCTGGGCGTATCACCGTGTGCAGAGAAGAATGGAGCTGCGGTGGTGTGAAGAAGGGCCGTGTTGTGGCCCGGCAGGTGGGTTGTCCGAGGATGTCCTGACAGGGAGTTGGGGGCTCCAGCTGGGGCAAGATTTTGGGCCGGCAGCGACGCCTCTCGACCGCGCTTCCTCTGCTGGTTGGCAGCTCCCGACGCCCCGCAATACCACAAGACTGTCAAATTTTCTGCGCAGATACTCGGTGCGGAGCCGAAAGCGGAGCAGACCAATGTGACAAGACGCGTTGCAGGGTGCTTGATAGGCCACACCTGCGCAGACAACAAATCATAACACCTCAAGATCGATGACCGCGGGATCACGCGTAAGACAGGGATGTGGGGCGGTGAAGCCGAGGCCAGGGACTTTTGCGCATTCGCGGCAGCATGAGCTCTGGGCAAGGGGTCTGGGGGCGTTGTGGCCTGAGGCACCATATTTTCCGGCGCCCGGCCAATGTTTCCTCCGCGCAAGCGATGCACTTCGGGCTGCGCACAAACATCCTTTCTGACCACACCGCGACACTACTTACCCCGGAACAAGTAGATTCTCGTAAGTGCACACCTCTAACCACCCACAGTCCCAATCTCCTAACGCGCGCGCAGGTTCAGTCAAAATGGTCAAGAAGAGAGCTTCCAAGTACTATTTCACCCGTCCTCGCCACCTACGCGCTCGCCTGCTAACAGCCCCTCCAGCGGCCGCAACAAGAAGGGCCGCGGCCACGTCAAGCCCATCCGCTGCAGCAACTGCTCGCGCTGCACGCCCAAGGACAAGGCGATCAAGAGATTCACCATCCGCAACATGGTCGAGTCCGCCGCCATCCGTACGTCCACCGCGCACCCCATAATACACACACTCGGCTCCGTTGGAGGATTTGGAGCAGGAGATTGAGAAGAACCTTGGCGGAACGCGATGCTGACATCGCAATGTTTAAACAGGTGATATCTCGGATGCCTCTGTCTTCCCTGAGTACACCGTCCCCAAGATGTACCTCAAGCTCCAGTACTGCGTCTCGTGCGCTATCCACGGCAAGATCGTCCGGTATGTCCATGCTGCCCTGCTGCACCTCTGCCTGATGCATTGCTGACGCGGAAACAGTGTCCGTTCCCGCGAGGGCCGCCGCAACCGCGCTCCCCCGCCCAGGATCAGGTACAACAAGGATGGCAAGAAGATCACTCCCCAGCAGACCGCCAAGGCCAACTAAACTCGATATCCGGATTGGCGAATAAAAATGTCGGCAGTTTCAGTCTAAAGTGGGCGTCGTGGGTTCTTTGAAAGGCTCGGGCGAATCCTGGTTTCCGAGTAAAAAATGGAGGAACGTCATGATGTCACGGTGTTCAAGGGCCGGCCGGGATGAGAACCTTTAACATAAGGGAATGACCATTAGGAGTTTTGTTTGCTGAAATGCAACGCGCTCCTTTCAGACATTTCGAGCTGTCTCCAATGCTTTGTTCACTCGTGAAACTTGAATTTTGAACCTGACGTAATTGCGGGTTGTTGAATCCGCCGATCCCTCAACCGTCATGCCTGCCCGTCAACGCCGCAGCGCCATTCGCTATGCTTTTGCTCGTGGGTATTACACCATCACGCGCCTGAATCAAAGTTCAGCCATCTTGAAGACGCCCTCTGCCGCCCTAGATCCCAGCCCAGTGCTCAGAATGTCCTTGACCCCGTCCCACGTAACGTCATTGAACCTTCTGCCACTCAACTCCTTGCCCACATCCACGGCATCCGGGTACTTCCCGACGGCCAGCCGCCTCGCCATGACGGTGTCGCGCGACGCATGCAGCCCTCTGCCCTGGCCCTCGAGCAGGAAGCCCTCGAACCAGCCCTCCTCCTCGTCCGTCAGCGGCAGGTCGACCAGCTCCTCGGTGCGGCGGCTGCGCGCCTCGGGCAGTGCCGGCGCCATGGCCTCCTGGATCAGCAGCTCGAGCAGCGCGCGCTGGTCCTGGCTCGGCTGCGCGCGCGCGAAGAAGTAGGCCTGCGTGACCGACAGGCCGGCCAGGTAGCGGAAGTAGGCGCGCTGCAGCTCCGGGTCGCTGCTGAGGGGCGGCCGCACGGCGTTGTAGTAGGCCAGCGGTAGGTGCTGCGTGCCGGTGCCGGTGCTGCCGTTTTGTTGTTGGTGGTGGCCGTGGTGACGCTGGGAGTGGTCGGTGGTGTCGTTGGTCATTGCGGCGTGCTCGAGCAGGACGCGCAGCACGTCTTCCGGGAATGTGGGGAGGAGGGAGGGGTGCGTCAGCGACTCGAGCGCGTTCTGGCCCGGCGTCTGGAGCGTTAGGAGGGGAGGTCAAATATGTAGGCTTTTTGTCTTCCCTGGGAAGAGGCGCGGGGAGGACGTACGGTGAATTGGAGGCGGTCCATGTGCCAGAGGCCTTTGATGACGACCCAGTACTTTTGCGGGAGGCAGACGCTTTTGGCGAAGTCTTCCGGCTGGCTGGAGCCCTCGCCGCTGCTGTCTTTTAGAAGGTAGAAGAGCAGCGATTGCTTGTAATGGTCGGCGATCGGAGAGGTCGTGATGCGCTCGTGCAGCTCACGCAGGTCGGCATTCTTGGAGGGAGGGTAGAGGTAGCCGCCTGTGTGTTGGGTTAGCGACGCTGCTGGGTTGTAGGTAGTGAGGGTGCAGTCAATTACTCTTAACGTTCAGCTGGGCGAGCAACCTGTCGAAGAAGAGGGTGCCGCCAAGGGTGCGGCGATTTGCACGGATGGCGTTGACGGCAGGGTGCGGGTAGATGTCACCGCCGCTCGCATCTGAGGCGAAAACCGCCGCGAAGTCATTGATGTCGAGCATTGTTGCAAGAGCTATGGGTGGCAAGGCGCGCGCGAGTGGAGGCGGGCGCGTTGTTTGGAGTTGAGCTTTCTGCACGTTGCGAGTCATGTTGGAGCGCGTCGGAGGTGCCTTCTCTCCGCACTTATACAACACACCTTTACAAGTCTTTCCATCCTGTGACTTACACCTACGACCGCTCTCACTGACACGCAGGACTCTTTCTGGCGTCGCTGATGCATGATTTATTTCTGCACACGTACTCGATTCTCTTACTACAGCGGCAATACATCCCTGGTTTGCCATCAGGACTTGGCTCTCTCCTGACTTTGGCTGCCAAGTCTTACGGTCTGGCCATCGAATAGCAGGCTGGCTTGAACTCTTGCAGATGTTGTTACTGTCCTTGCTTTTAACCATGTGGCGACGCGTTACATTCCACCCTCTGTGAAGATTGGCCCAAACGGCCACCATGCCCTCTCTTTTGTTTGTCAGATGCGCTCTTTCTTGCGTGATCTTTCCATGAATATCGATTGACATTTGGCCGAGGCTTTTGCAAGATGGTCACACACCGCCAAAAGCAGCTCGTCATTATAGCTTTTGCTATCCTTTTCCTCTTCACCGTCGCGTACAACATCCACAAAGATGTGCGGACTCGTCACCTCCAGGAGGGTTTGGCACATTACGATCATTCAGACAACCCCCTGGAGCAGCTACTTTCCCCGATAACTCCAACTCATGAAACGAATAAAACGACGTCTTTGGCTCATAGCGCGACTACGGATTTTTACGACTACATCATTGATGATACTGCTACAGCAACTGAGACCATGATAGGTGATGCCATCGCACCTGTCACCACGAGCACTCAGAATTACATTCTCGACCTTCTAAACCTCGTCGCAACGACCTCTACAGAAGCTACTATCGTAACAGATACTGCAACACTACGGCTGGAAACACCTATCTCGCCGGGAGATGGGGACTCAGTTCTAGAGTCGTTTCCGCATTCTTCGGCGTTGGTCATGACCGAGGCGTCGGCAACATCGGATACTCCAGAGACAATGTCAACGTTGGACTCCTCAAGGCCATCGTCAACGTCGTCGGTAAGTACATAATGACGTACTTTGAAATGCTTCTTCTCTCATTGACTCATCATTATTCCATGGTCAGGCGTCTTGGGCCATAATATCACAATTGTCCTTCGAAACTGTCATGCCACAGCCCGTAGACTACAAGTACAGCCGGGCCTTGGTGATTGCACGAACCACCAAAGAAGACATTTCATGGATCGACGGCGTTTTCGGAGACGATCAACTCCTGCAAAAGGCCATATACACGGTGGACAATCCGGTGGAGCCATACGTTCTTCCAGCGAACAAGGGCCATGAAGTGATGGCGTACCTGACTTTCATAGTCGACTTCTACGACAATTTACCGGACATTTCGATATTCATGCATTCGCATCTTGTGGCCTGGCACAACAACGAGCTTCTTGAGATGAGCTCGGCAGAAATCCTCAAGCATCTGAACTTTCGGAAAGTCATTCGTGAGGGTAAGTACATAAAATGCCGACTGAACCATGGAGTTCAACTAACAAAGAATGAAGGATACGTCAACCTCCGGTGCCACAGATGGCCAAGCTGCCCAAACCATCTTTTCCCAATCGCCAAGAACAACAGCGAATGGGGAATTCCCGAGGAAGCCGTTTTCGCCGACGCGTGGATGGAGCTCCTGCCGTTCGAAACGGTGCCGGAAGTGGTGTCGCAGCCATGCTGCGGGCAATTCGCGGTGTCACGGGAGCGCATCCACATGCTCCCCAAAGCGCAGTACGAGCACTTCCGGCGGTGGCTAATGTACACGACGCTGGAGGACCGGCTGTCCGGACGGGTGTGGGAGTATCTTTACCAGTATATCTGGCTCGGGGTGCATCAGCTGTGCCCCAAGGAGCACGTATGCTACTGCGACCTCTACGGCGTGTGCTTCGGCGGCGAGACCGAGTACGAGGACTACAATGCGAAGAAGGCGCACGTCGACATGCTGCAGCAGATGAGCGGGAAGCAGATGGAGGCCGGCGGCAATGCGACCTGGCCGGTCGACTACGAGACGTTGATCGAGACGTCGAGAGAGGCGGTCAAGACGGAGCTGCGCAATGCCTTCTTGAGGGGCAGCGATCCGTATAACCGGGCGGTGGAATTGGGCAGGGAGTTTCAGGCGGGGGATGGGTTTTAGGTGGTGTGAGGTCCAAAACACGAGGAGAAGATGCGCGAGGTTTTGCTTTTTGTTTTTTCCTCTTTCGGGTTCATGGAAGAAAATTCCTGCAATGCTGCTTCGAGACCGATGTATGATCTTGTGGCGACCTTTCTTATCGCACCCAACTTCGACCTTCCTCTGCCCCACCAAACATACTCGAGTAGTACATATTAAAAGCTGTGTTTTGCCAGGAAACTCGGGCCTCCGAGCAGGTGGGCCAAAGCCCGAGACCCAATCAAGCTCTCATGCGCGGGAGATCGCCGAGCCTCGGCGCTCGATCAAGCAGGTGCTGACGCGCAGAAGCGATTGCGGGTCAGCCCTGACTCTCTCTCCCTCAAGCCTGCAAGCCGTCGGCAAGCCCGAGTTCTTCGACGTTTCGCGCCCTCACCATGCCCTGCCGATCCGCCCTGTCATCTATGTGCTCCAGGGCCCCGGGGCCAGCGTTCCCGGTCCTCGCGAGCTGATTGGTGGTGTACCTGATGAGCGGGAGCGGCGTCAGGCGTCACGGGTCCCATCCGTCCCAATGACTGGCGGGCAGATCCCATAGACCGCCTCCTACCACCTGCCGCATCTCTCCTTACTACCCTATCTTCCCGAACGCCCGCTCCCAATCTCGTTACGTACTCCGCGCTCCACCAGGGAAACACAGCAGCAAACATCGGAAACGCGCATAACCCTGCCCCCGCATACAATAAACACGCAGCTCCCCAATATGTCCGCCCAAGCCCTATATAATGCGGCGCGCGCCGCCGCTGAGGAAGCTCCGCGGATACCGCAGCAGCTCGGCGACACCATGGCCTCCTCGCTCCCCTCGCTCCGCACCGTCTCCAAGCTCGCCCTCGGCGGCGCCCAGGTCCTGCTCGGTTCCGCCTCTTCGGCGCATGCAGGCACCTCCAAGAGCTGCTCGGCCGACGGCGCCCTGTCGTGCCATAACACCACCGCCCAGACAGACCTATGCTGCTTCAACGCTCCCGGTGGCCAGCTCCTGCTGACCCAGTTCTGGGACACGCAGCCGGTGACGGGCCCCGTCGATTCGTGGACCCTGCACGGTCTTTGGTATGTTGGCGTGCATCTTTCCACCCCGCGGCGAAGCTTTTGTGGCTGCGAGACAAGACGGGAAGCTTACTTTCATGGGGGTGGTACAGGCCTGACCGCTGCGACGGCACGTACGACGCTTCCTGCGACTCCTCGAGAGCTTATACGAACATCACCGATATCCTGAAGGCTTTCGACGACAAGGACACGCTCTCGTACATGCAAACGTACTGGAAGGACTACAATGGAGACGATGAGACTTTCTGGGAGCATGAGTGGAGCAAGCATGGCACCTGTATCTCGACGCTGGAGCCGTCATGCTACACGGACTATGACGCAACCCAGGAGGTGCCCGACTTCTTTGACAGGGCAGTCTCCCTGTTCAAGACTCTGCCAACATACGAGGTTAGTTAGGGATGCTCAAACTCAGGATCGACCAGCAATTAACGAAGACTTGTATAGTGGTTGTCCGCCGCGGGCATCACGCCCTCGTCATCGACGACATACACCTCAGCGGAGATCCAGGCCGCGCTCAAGGCGAAGCACGGCCAGGAGGTGACGCTCGGCTGTAAGAGCGGCGCCCTCAACGAGGTCTGGTACCACTACAACGTCCGTGGCTCGGTCCAGAGCGGCGAATTCGTCGCCGCCGAGCCCGACGGCACCAAGTCCAGCTGTCCCAGCAGCGGCGTCAAGTACTACCCCAAGAGCTCTGGCGGCGGCACGTCGACCACCACCACCGCCACCGCCACCAAGACTACCTCTACCGCCACCGCCACCAGCACCGGCTCCTTCTCCGGCAAGGGCAACCTCAAGGTCGAGGTCGACGGCGCGCAGACGGGCTGCATCATCTCCGCCGGCGCGTGGTACACGACCGGCACCTGCGCAACCTTCACCGCCTCGGCCAGCGGCGATGGCTTCACCCTGTCCAGCAGCAAGGGCAATTGCGGCATCGCCGATGGTGAACTCACCTGCGGCTCCGCCGTTAGCGACGCCACCGTCTTCACGGCCGTCGAGGGTGACCTGGCGTACGACGGTAGCACCGCTTTCTATGCCGACAGCGTCCCGTCTGGCACGACGAAGGGCGCCGTCTACACGGGTGATCATGATGTGAAATTCGTGATCACGTGGGCGAGTGCGTAAGGAGTAATGTATGTTTGCATAGATCGTGGCGTGGCATGTCATTTGTTTGATACGTAGAAGGTATGATACGATAGAAATGAAGCCATTCTTGCGTTGTGATTACATGGTTGTAGGGACGGCGAACTGGGGTTGCAGCCTGTGCAGAAGTGTAAAGGATATGAGCCTAAGTGAATTAGTGATCGCCCGAAGCGGATTTGACGCCAAGAAAAGGAATCGAGTCGAAGGGCCTTTGTCCAATTTACGGTATCTTTTTTTCCAAGTGGAGAAATTGATGGTGAAGCAGGATGATCGATTAGTGAAGGCTGCTGGTGGTGCTATATACCACCTGGTAGAAAACCACGCTAGTCCTAATCGATCTACATGAAGCAAACAACCCGCTCAGCCTCATGAAGGAGGCCCTGCCAATCAGAAATTTACCTCTATGACTAACGGACAGGAAAATAAATTGGCTATCAAGATACTCACTCTCACCACCACATCCTCACAACATATTCTGCCTATACCTATTGCAGACATTCCACTCGCACTGCTGGCACTCGAAGCTGTACCGCGGCAGCCAATGGAAGCACTCACCGCACTCGGCGCGCCCCCACACGAAAGTCCAGTGCTCGTGCGGGCAGGTTTAGTACTCGCGCAGCCGATCCACAATATCTCGAACGTCGGAGGCATTCATCTGGGGAAGACCGATGTAGTCTAATCGCCTCTGTATGTGCTGGTCCTCTGAGGAGAGTGAAGGCGAAGTGGGGGTCGGAGAGGGTGGTCCCGGCACTTCTGTCTCTGCTGCTGCTGCTGTTGCTTCTTCTGGCACCTGTCTCGGTGCGTCGGAGAGGGGAGCTTGTAGCAGGAGACCAGCTAGAGATATCGGTCCTTGCGCGGCTTCTTCTTGTCCCTCCTTCGCGTCCGGCCACAGCCTGCCCATCTGCTACTTCCCGAGCTCTCCTTGTCCTCCTGGGTTGCCGCCACACTGGCAAGTCTCCATTTTCTCCTTCCAAATCTCTCCGCCGCGGGAGGTGCCACCGTGGCGGCGGCGCGCCCTCATCATACTCTTCTTCCTCAAAACAAGCCCGCCTGGGAGGCTCCTGCCGGCGTTGGTGGATTTGAGCAGCCTGTCCGCACAGCTGCGCCTCGCACTCACACGTCTTCCAGCGCTCGCCGCAGACATAGCAGAACTGCGCGCCGCAAAGACATCTTGGGGGGGGGGGGGGGGGGGGGGGGGGGGGGGGGGGGGGGGGGGGGGGGGGGGGGGGGGGGGGGGGGGGGGGGG